>CAWUFW010016883.1:0-288348 GCA_963921515.1 Calotriton arnoldi
TCCTGTCTACCAAGGAGCATGATGGGTCAGTAGAGGGTGTGATTCTCTCCCCTACTCTGACTCAGGAGCAGCAGGGGGACTGTCGCCAGTTGTTGGGACAGTTCGCCCCACTGTTCTCTCTGACCCCGGTGTTACTCACTGGTGTACCCATGACGTGGACACTGGTGACAGCCATCCTGTGAAGCACAAGATTTACAGGTTGACTGACCGGGTCAGAGCCAGCATCAAGGAGGAGGTCTCTAAGATGTTGGCGTTAGGGGTGATTGAGCCCTCCCACAGTCCTTGGGCCAGCCCAGTGGTCTTGGTCCCAAAGGCTGCGGCGCCCGGTGCCACTCCAGAACTCCGGTTTTGTGTGGACTACCGTGGGCTCAATGCCGTCACCAGGACTGACGCGCACCCCATCCCCAGAGCTGATGAGCTCATTGATCGGTTGGGATCTGCCCGGTTCCTCAGCACGTTTGATTTAACGTCTGGGTACTGGCAGATTGCCTTAACCGATGGGGCCAAGGAGAGATCAGCGTTCTCAACCCCAGAAGGTCATTACCAATTCCGGGTGATGCCCTTTGGGTTGAAGAATGCCCCTGCCACCTTTCAGAGGTTGGTCAATCTGGTGTTGGCTGGGCTGGAGAATTTCAGTGCCGCCTACCTGGATGACATTGCTGTGTTCAGTTCCAGCTGGGAAGAACATTTACAGCACCTTGAGAAAGTGTTGAGGGCTCTGCAAGGTGCAGGCCTCACGATCAAGGCCAGTAAGTGCCAGATCGGGCAGGGTTCTGTGGTGTACTTGGGGCACCAGGTAGGAAGCGGCCAGGTGGCGCCCCTACAACCCAAGATTGACACCATTCTGGCTTGGGAACCCCCCAAGACCCAGACGGAGGTGAGAGCCTTCTTAGGTCTCACCGGTTATTATAGGAGATTTGTTAAGGGCTATGGCACCATCGTTGCCCCCTTAACAGAGCTGACCTCTAAGAGGCAGCCCAGGAAAGTGATCTGGACTGAGTCCTGCCAGAGAGCTTTTGATGCCCTGAAGGCAGCCATGTGCACGGCGCCCGTGCTCAAGGCACCTGACTTCTCCAAGGAATTCGTCGTGCAGACTGACGCTTCAGAGCATGGTGTGGGAGCGGTGCTCTCACAACTGAACGAAGAGGGCCTGGATCAGCCTGTAGTCTTCCTTAGCAGGAGACTACTTCCCAGGGAACAGAGGTGGAGTGCCATAGAAAGGGAAGCTTTTGCTGTGGTCTGGGCACTGAAGAAGTTGAGACCATACCTGTTTGGGACTCACTTCCGGGTTCAGACAGACCACAGGCCCCTCAGATGGTTGATGCAAATGAGGGGTGAGAATCCAAAACTGCTGAGGTGGTCCATCTCCCTACAGGGAATGGACTTTACGGTGGAGCACCGTCCTGGTACAGAACACGCCAACGCAGATGGTCTGTCCAGGTTCTTCCGCCTTAGTGAGGAGAACTCCAATGGGGTTGGGTAGTTCTCCCTACTTTCAGCTGGAGGGGACATGTGTTAGACTTGGCATCTTTTGGCGTGTTTCCCCTGACTTTTGCTTTCTGACCTCCCGGTTTTGACTCTGTTTTTGCTGGTGTAATGATTCTGCGCACTTTCCTCACTGCGGTCCAGTGGGAAAGTGCAAGTGCTCCTGTATAAAATGTGTTATGGATTGATGTTTCCATAATTGACCTATTTGGTTTATCTGTCAGTCCCTTGTAAAGTGCACTGCGAGTGCCAGGGCCTATAGACCAAATGCTGTTGGTGGGCTGCAGCACTGGATTGTGCCACCCACGCAAACAGCCCGTAAAGTGTAACTCGGGCCTGCCAACGCAGAGCCTGTGCGCAGCCTGGGGCTGCCATGTCGACTTGGCAAGTGCACACACTTGCAAGTCCCTAAACCTTCCCTTTGCTACATGTTAGTCACCCCTAAGGTAGGCCCAAGGTACCCCTGTGGGCAGGGTGCGTTGTACGCGAAAGGTAGGACATGCCCTGGTGTGTGCGGCATGTCCTGATAGTGAATTACAGCCTAGTTCGTTTTTCACTATTGCAAGGCTACCTGTTCCCCATAGGCCAGAACGGGCAGTTTTGATTATTACAGCTTATAATCCTAACTGACCCAGGGAACATGGTAGAAATTCGAGTTTAGTATGCCTGGACTCAGAATGGTAAAATGCATCTTTTAGTGAAGTTGGTTTTAACATTCTGTGTTTGAAAATGCCACTTTTAGAAAGTGGGTATTTTCTTGTCTAACCATCCAAGCCTGCCTCTGCGAGGTTGTGTATTCCTTGTCTGGAGTGTGAGTGACAGGGGCTGGGGGATGCCAGGAGACAGGGTGAGTCAGCGCAGGGCTGAATAGCAAGATCTACATGTAGATGGGTGGGAGGGGTCGCACCTGGGCCCTGAATAGGACAGTGCCTTCCCTCCACAATGCTGGCTCCACCTCCTGTGGTGCGTCTGATGTCCCTGGCCTACTCACTGAAAGAAGGGACGGAGACTTGTCAACAAAGTGCTCCAGAACTGGTTTGGACTAGGCAAAGGCCTCTCTGCCTTCAGAGAACAAAGGAATTTGGGATATAAATATTGGGGCCCTGACCCCATGAATTTAGATCTCGCTGGAATCAAGGAACCTGCCAAGACGAAGAGCTGGAAGAGCTGCCAGGAGGAGTACTGCCCCGTTGCTGTGTGTTGCTTTGTTGGGTTGGCCTGCAGTTGCTGCTTCTGTCTTGGGCAGTGAAAGGACTGGACTGAACTTTCTACGAACTTGTGCTGAGTATCTCCAAGGGCCAGAAACCGAGCTGGCCTCCTGTTAAGAAGTCTCAGGGACTACAAAGACTTCACAAGCCTCTGGGTACCGCTTCTGGAACGCTGTTTCAGTTGCCACAGAGGAAGGGAACTGCAACCGACTCCGTCAACCGAATCCATCCCTGGCCGGTGACCTGTTTGCACCGCAGACCGCATCGCCCCGCTTCGCATCGCAACCCTGGTCTCACCGTGGCGACGTCCGACGCCGCCAACATCGAGCCGCTGCTTGCACCGTGACCTGTGGGCACCGCAGTTCGCATCGCATCGCTTCACTGAACCAACCGGACCCGACCGACGCGGTCGCTGCAACTGGCTCAAGAGTCGAGACCGCACCGCATTTGGGGCACCGCTCGCACGTCTGCGACGCACCGCTCCGACTCGCACCGCTGTCCGACGCCAGCTCCCGCACTCCGGCTAGGTCGCCTGCCTCGCAACCTGTCAGCACCGCATCGAGCATCATCTCGCCCTGCATCGCACGCCTTGGACTCACCGACTCCGTCTGCACGACGCTCATCGAGCCGCTGCCTGCACCGCATCGAGGGACACCGCACCTTGCATCGCTCCGTCTTGCACCGCAACCGCGACGAACGCCGACCGGCTCGTACACTCCGTACCAGCCACAACGAGAAAAGGTACTGTAACCGAGTCTGTTCACGACTCTGCTGGCCCGTATCGACGCTGTCGGCTGGAACTGTTAGACTCTGTGGTTTTCAGCATCACGGTAGGCTCGGACGGAGCTACCGACTCGTACGAACTTTGCTTTTGTGCTATTCCTGCAAAGAAGAAGTTAACGTATCAAGCATTCAGTCGTAAAGTATAGTATTGTGGATTTTTGTCGTAATTGGTCTTGTCTTGAGTATATAAAATATTGGTTATTTTTCTAAACTGGTGTGGTGTCCGTTTGTAGTGCTTACACTGTATTACTGTTGGTTATGTGCAAATGCTTTACACACTGCCTCTGAATTAAGCCTGACTGCTCGTGCCAAGCTACCACGAGGGTGAGCAGGGGTTACTTCACGAGTGTAACAACCCTTACCCTGACTAGGAAGAAGGGTCCCTACTTGGACAAAGGTGCAAGCCCTTGCCAACTAGAGATCCCATTTCTAACAGCGAACGATCAATCGATTTCAAAAATTTATGAAGAAGTGGCTCTGACACTAATGGCTGTAGGTCCCGTGCATTATCAAGAGTCGGATATTATTTTAGGATGGTTTATGAAATTGATCAACAGCATTAAACAATATTTTATTAAGTCTTTTAACCCAGACACTCCCAAGAGATTTAATGCCCCGTGGTATAATGAGGAATGTAGAATTGCAAAGGCAAACCTTGTGGAAGCAGTAAAATGTGGAGATCAAGTGGCTACCTCAAATAGGAGGAAACAATACAAGAGGGCTCAGGATGAAGCAAAAAGGCTATGGGAGTCTAATATTTGTAGAAGCGTCAAAGCGAAAAGACGGCCAAACGTTTTGGCACCTCCTAGCAAAAGGGTCGACAAAGCAATCTGTTATGGAGGATTATTATATTCAGCCCCAGGTATGGGAAGAATACCTCACAAAGCTTTATGCCAGTGAGGCCACCTCGATTACAAACAAGGGAACAAAGGTACCTGTTTATGATAACTCTTTAGAAGTCTCCCAGGAGTCGATCGAACTGTTTTCCCTAAAAGAAACCATCAATGCAATTAACGAACTTCAAGTGGGAAAAGCACCTGGTCTCGATAGACTTCCTGGAGACTTATTTAGAGCTGAACCGACCATTTGGGCCCCTTTGCTCCAAAAGGTTTTTAATGCTATACAGTTAGGTGGTGAAATTCCTCCAACCTGGAAAGGAGCAGAAATAATACCCATCTTTAAAAAGGGTAACAAAGGGGACCCAGCTAATTATAGACCAATAAGTTTACTAGACGTCCCACAGAAATTGTTTTGTAAGATTATTCTGCTACGTATCCAGAGCTGGATGGAAGAAAAGAATGTTATCTCCCACCTACAGGCAGGTTTTAGACCAAGCACAAGCACTTTAGATCAAGTTTTTAAATTTTTATTGCTTATCTGGAAGGAGGTGAAGATATTGAAAGGTCACTTATATGTTGTCTTTGTTGACCTCAAGACAGCCTTCGATTCTATTGATCGTAATAAGCTGTGGGCTGTCTTGAGGGACCTTGAGCTACCTAAGGACCTACTCCAGTTATTGGTTCGACTGCATGATGCTAATTACGCCAAAGTTAGATGGAACCCTGAAGGCAGCCTTACGAATAACATTCCAATCCTCAAAGGTGTGCGCCAAGGGTGCGTATTAGCTCCCACATTATTTACTCTGTTCATAAATGGGTTGATCCAGGAACTCTTTGGATGTGGTGGTGATCCTCCGAGACTGGCAGGTAATCTCCTGCCGGCGTTACTCTTCGCGGACAACACACTTCTCATCTCTAAGACCCCTAAGGGGATCCAAAATACTTTGAACAAATTTGCTGATGCATGCAGGGCTAGAGGTTTGGAAATCAACTGCTCTAAAACTAAATTTATGGTTTTCAATCCTTATAAACGCTCTAAAAATAAGTTAATATTGGGTTCTCAACAATTTGAGCAGGTTAAGGTGTTCGACTACCTGGGTGTTAGAATTAATGATAACCTTGCGTGGTCTTCGCAAATTTTAAAGAGTGAATCTACTTTGCAGATAGTGGATTGTGCTATAGTAAGGAGACTGAGAGGCTCATCCTATCGCCCCATTTCCCCTGCACTAGAGATACATAGGGCGAAAGCTCATAGGGCAGCCCTATATGGGGCTGAACTATGGGGCATGGAGAACACCAAAAAATTAGAAATAGCGGAAAACAAATTTCTTAGAGCCATACTTAATGTTCCAACCAGTACTCCGATTTTACCACTGCGTCTCGACTTGGGTGTGAAATCTATCTCGTATCATGCAGTCCTCAGAACCTTGATGTTCTGGATAAGGATTTGGGCAAATACTACAGAGATTAAAGTAAGAGAGGCAGTTGTGGAACTTTTAAATCTCCAAAAACAGAAAGGCACCTTGTTATGGTTTTCAAAGATTAAAGAATGGCTGCACCGTTTGGGCCTTGCATCGCTGTGGGAGAACCCAGGTACTATAACTAAAAAGTTGGCCCCCATATTAAAAAAGAAATTCTGGGTCTATATCAATTCTATTTGCACTGAAAGTACATCCTATGGAGTTTTAACAATGCAATTTTTAGATGTAAAATATTGTTTTAATCTTGAACCCTTTATGGATCAAATAGAACCCCCGCATGCACGAGCACTTTATATTCAATTAAGATTTGGTTCACTTCCATTGAATCTCTGGAAATGCAAATGGACAAATGCTGGACTATCGCCTATCTGCCCAATATGCTTAAGTGCAGAAGAATCCATTGAGCACTTTCTCTTCTTCTGTCCTATGTACAAGGCTATCAGGAGAGCTTGGATCATTCCAGTCTGCCGATTGTTCTCTTTCTCCAGGCCAATGGAAGCTCTTTGGATCTTACGATCTGACACTTCACAGTGCATTGTCTTTGATGTCTCAAGATTTTTATTGTATGCATGGTGGTTGAGATCCAAGGCCCTGAAATGAACTTAATGTGGTGATGTCCTTAGACAACTGACTTTTTTAATCCCCGTATATGTCCTTTTGATGCTATTTTTAAACTTTTTATCTGAGGTGGGGGTTTAAAATGGATGTAGTAATTATTATCTGATTGTCTTTTAAAGTTTTGTATTTAAATGTATGTTTTGTATGCTGTTGTAATGATCATATGATTGGTCGAAATAAACTATCTATCTATTACTTGGCGTGTATTACCATCCATCCCAAATAATCCACTTTACCACAATATGCATAATTCATCAGATAATTAATCCACTGTTGTATATTGTATTTCTATCCTTCATTTTCACTAGTATCATATCCATGCAATAATGAAGCCCATAGCTTTTAAAGTGGCATATGCTCAAAACATCACTCTAGCAAACCATTTGTACTTAATCTATTGTTGAATAGAATGATAGTGTGATGAGATGACCAAGTAGGTCTTGATGCGGGTCCTGAGCTTTGACGAAAGTGTGACTATAAGCCAGACCCCCTTGCTGGATACTCATGAGGTTTTTCTCTGATAATTACAAGAGTATAAAACCTTAGAGGGAACTCCCCTCTTACCCATATTGCACCTTATCGGGTCACTTACACTTTTAGTTGACCTCACTTTAATCACTTTTTACACATAAAGGTCCTGAAGAAAGCCAGATCATATCCAAGGCCTGGCTGAAACATGTTGACCATAATGGAAGTGGGAGACCATAGTTAACTCCGCACACATCCGCCGCCTTGCTTTTAATACTGCCAAAGGCCCACCAATAAAATAACCCTTGTGGGTAGTGGGACCCCAGGACAGTTTTTAACTTACACTCACACACCATCACTGCACACTCAATCACCAAAATACCGGCTCCGCTGTAAACAGGTGTCTTAGCACACCCGGGGCACGCTCGGTGCCACCGGGTGGGGCCCGATGATGAAGCGTGCCACCAACTAGGTTGGTGGGTGAGGGCTTTCATAAGAAATAGTATTTCTTTTCTCTTCGAAACATACCTTTTGATGCTTCCTCTGCGTTGGATAGTTACAATTGATTTGTGCACAGTTCAGTACATTGATGGATTTTGTTTTAAAAAAGAGACACTATATCCCACTCATTATCACCTTCATATTTGATACCTCTTTTATATATATTGAACTTCTTTTCCCTACAATAGATGATTCAATCAACGTCATCACGTATTTCTCCCTCTTTAGTCCAATGGCTGCCTGTCATCAAGCATAGCATAGCAATGCTCTATATTGTTCTTATTTTTTACAAATGTACATGAAGTTCTACGTCAGGTTTTGGCCCCATGTATTTTCAGTGCCCAATAACAGAATCAATCTTGACTCTTGTTTTCTCAATTCAAGCACACAATCTACCGCACAAGGATGCACCCTAAGGTGTTTAACACCATAGCATGTTAATTCCTGCAAATTGTCATCACATTTGTCCCAGATCTATTTTGATATTTGATAGCTGCTGTCCTGATTTTTTTCACTCGCTGATGTTGCAATATTCTTTCTTTAACTCTTTTTGCTGTGCTTCCTACATATTTTTAGGGCAGTTGTACTCCAGTACATAAACCGCATATTCCTTGTTATAAGTTGTTCTCTTGTTGATCTGAAGTTTATTACCCTCAAACGTTAAGTAATCGTTCTTGTTTAGGCTATGTATACATGCTTTGCAAGATCCACATTTCCAGAGTCAAGTAATAGTTACTTTAGGGCATGAGTTATAGTTACCTGAGATAACTATAACTGGTGAATTTCCGTGTTTTTGTTGGTTTAAAACGGAATGTATAAACAGACATTTTCACCTAACTCCAAAGTCCCTTTAACCTTTGTTGTTTTTAGTGAATGTGTAAGGTTTTTGTTTGTAAAATTAGATATTATTACAATTCCTAACTCTAATGTCATTTAAAGTTTTGTTTTTTATCAATGAATTTCTATGTTTTTTTTTAATGTAACGTATGGTGCCCACTGCTGTGAGTGCTGTGGGGTTGCACCCAAACCCCTGTGGAAGTCTACACCCGGCCGCGCATGGCTCACTATTTCATGTAGCAATATAAAGGATGTAAGTTTAAGCAAGGCAGTCCTACTGGCTTTGTCAAAGGGTCAAAATGCCAAAATATAGAAAGTGGCAGGCCTGTAGGCTTTATCCAGTGGTCAACACATCAACATATTTAAAGACGACCTATTCGCTTTAACAAAAAGTCACCAATATCTATAATTAAATGAACATTTCATAAATTCATATGTTGAAATATTTTATAATAGCAATTTTTACAAAATATTTTCAATGAAGCATTATTTTAAAAATGACATTAAACATGCCTTTGAGTCTTTTTAACATTTTACAGACCACAAAGTACAGCCATAGCACCAACCACAAGGGGATACTTCTGAAGAGCATACAGCTCCTGCTCAGAATGTTTTAAAAAATATGGCAAGCTTTCCTTGGATCAACGGTTTAATGATCGAGGATACCTACTGTGTTTTTTATTATATTACTGTGGGGGTGCTGTGCTCCCTACAACCCTCCAAAACATTAAACAAATGATAAGTGGTGCCTCTGCCCCTTCTAAGGGCACCATGAGCATAAAAAAATATTTAATAAAAAAGCCCCTGAAAAGCATTGTAGGATGCTCCTCGGGTGGAGCAGTGAATGTGAAATGAGCAGCTATGCCACTCATTTCACATTCACAGTTTTTATATTTGGGGAGGAGGGCATGCCGCCCTCCTCCCTGTGTCTTCTGAAGTTCCCAGGTAACCATCCCCCAGGGCACTTAAGTTTTTTGAATCAGGAGGAGGTGACTCCCTTCATCAAGCCACACAAGGGCCCAAGGGAACCCACCCCCAGGGCTGATGTTTATTCATCAGGGAAGGACATGCGGCCTTGTAAGGGCCCTGGGAACTCTATTCCCCTAGGTTGATCATTTTTTTGGGGGGGTGAGGGGTGTGTGCCCCCGATCCTTTTAAAGGCCCTGGGGACCCCATCTCTTGGGCCCAATGCTTATTTTTTGGGAAGGTGGCATGCAGTCCCCCTCCCCAAGCCACTTAAGGATCCCAGGGACCCCATCCACCAGGGCCAAGCATGTTTTTTGAGGGGAGGGGTTAGTGGCCCTCGCGGCCTGGGCTTTCTAAAGGCCCTAGGAACCCCATCCCTGGGGCTGTTGTTTATTTTGGAGGGGGGCATGCAGCCCCCCCCAAGTCACTGAAGGGGCCCGGGAACCACAGTCCCTGGGGCCTATTTCTTTTTGGGGGAGGGGAACGAGGGGCCACTTGTCTGCCACCTGGGTTGCACCTGGAGTGCTGCATCTATTTTTGTCAATTATTTGTGCTGGAAACTAGTTTTTGTTGACATCTGTGAATTATACAGTAGTTACTTCAATATGCCTCAAATTCAATAAATCTATAATTATCTGAAAAACACCCGGGCTGTATAATCACATAATCCCGGTGGACCAGCAATTTAAGTCTCTGACTAACTGAAATATGAGATATCAAAGGTTACAAAGATGCTGTGAAAACGGTTTTGCATTATATAAGGAATTGTGGATAATGATATGTAAAAACACCTGCATAAGCCATAGTTAGTTAACAGTTTGCCCTGATTGTTGCATTACAGGTGCCTTCAGCTTTGTGTTTAATTGGAATGAAAATTTAAGCATCCTGTTAGCTATCTTGCCTCCGGCATTATATTTGTTACTCTGCTTTGTGGCCAAGCCCGACACACAAATCTGCATCGCTGCCTTCATGAGCATCTGCTATGCATTCCTGATGACAGCTACGTTCCTGTCTATCATAGGTGAGTGGCTGGCTTCTACAAAAGATGGTCTGGTCGAGATACCCCTGTATTATGACCTTTAACTATCTTTTCAGAACTATAATATGTACAATTCTATTACCTATTACACCCTTTTGTATGAGAAATATCAGAGATACGCAATATTCTCACATTCAATTGACCTCAAATGTGGACTGCAAATTGCTTCTTATTCGGTCAGTTAAAATGAAATTCACATGACACTCATTGACAAATGTAGTACTTTGCAATTTGATGAAAAATGCAAATTTTGGTTAGCCCACCTCCTGGTCTTACCTAAGGGCCGGGAGGTTTTATGTTATTTCTCCCATTGCCCCACATTTCCATGAGTGGGAGGATTTGTGCATTTAAGAACACAGATACCAGGGCAGGGCAGAGATGCCGGTATGCTGCACAGAGGGCCAGGGCTTTCTTTGCAATTGTGAATAGGGCACCGGGGCTGCTGTCATCTGTCGTCATCTTCTTGCCTCTCTGCCTGTTGCATTTTGTATGGCAAGAAGGACTGAAGTAGCTGGCAGCTGCCATCATGGTACCGGGGCTGTTGTTTCCTGTTCTGGATAGGGACGGACTGGGGAACCAAAAGCAGCCCTGGTAAAAATGTTCAAACCTGCCCCGCTTTCCTCGTCTCCTCAGACCATCTCTCTCTTTCCATCCATCCATTCATCCATTCATCCATACATCCATTCTCTCTCTCTTCTTTCCTCAGATCACTTTCTCTCTCTTCCTCCTCTCCCTTTCTTTCCATGGAAGTGCCCCTGTGCCTGCTGCAATTAGGCTAGGGAGCTGGTAAAAGTGACAGTGCACCAGCAGTGGCCCTGGGCGTTCAAAACCGGCCTCCTAGTGCTCCACTGGGGGAATGCCCAGTGGAATAAAAGGCCTGTCTTGCACTGGTTCTGGACCTATTTCACCATCATTTATTAAAAGTGAAGGAGACTCCTAGGGACAGGTGAAAGCAGCCCTGGTACAATGTTCGCAACTGTGAATAAAGCAATGGGGCAGCTTTTAACTGATCCAGAATGTTTTTCTTTTTTGTTTTAAAGGCAGAAAGATCCCCGCCCACTAGGGAGATCGGGAAGTGGCATGAAATGCCTGTGTGCTTAGCCTGCACAGAGAGAGCTGCAAAAATCAATGGATTTGAAATAGATTTTCCTAAGGGGGTCCTAAAGGCCACTATATACAACTTTGGACCAACTCTATGCTGAAACATAGATATGCAACAATCAATTCACATTATATAGACACCCCAGAGTGGAAGACAAGTTTGCTCAACTGTCAGCCCGGGCTTCTCAGCATGGACACTTCTTGGTGTGCAGGGTTTAGGATCAAGATGGTTGGCCCTTATCCAATGCCATCTTAACGCATAAGCACGCCGGGCAGTTGCCCGGGGGTCCCATGAGCAGAATTTAACACTAATTTTCCGTTAAACATTTTTATTCTTGTGAGTGTTTGTGTAGGCAGGGCCCACTGCTTTCCCTAGGGGCCTATAATGCTTTTAAGATGCCCTGCTCTTACCCTCTATCTGTCTCTGATTTTCTGATCTTTATAAAACTTTGTGTGCTAATGTGCTCCCTTAAACTGGCTCAATTGTCTCACCGCCTTTTGTGAACACACAGAGAAAAAAACAATAAGGTTTTCAAATACGAAAAGTAAAAGTGTAGTAGAATATTCATATAGCACAGCTTCAATTACGTAATACTTCAGCACAACAGAAAAAAACAGCGTGCTGGTACGCATTTTACCTTCAATGTGGAGGTCAATATTTTTCTGTACCTTGTGAAGCTTTCTAGTTTCATAAGGGCTAAGCCTTTTGCCTGGATTTGTTTTGTCAACAACCAATTGTTAAAGCTTCACCGTTATGGTGAGCAGCATTGTACCAAATGATGCATGTATCTTCTTGATCCTTGCCTCTTTTCCATATTAATCTGTGAATTTAAGGAGGAGAGAGTCCCCAGTAGGGTAGTACCAGTTAAATTACCAATCAGCCAGTGATCTTTCCTCCTGCAGTGTTGCCCTGCCAGTTGCCACATGTTCAGAGCCAGAGAATTTAGGGGTAAGGGAGGGGCGGCAAAACTCCTTCCATTCCTTAAACAGGGCTTAGGAGGGTTTAAAATATAAATACCTATTCTGGGTTGTATGATGGTACAACGCATGCCAGTACCATGCGGTCTCTATCACGACCACGTCTTTAGCACGCATGCCTTTACCACACAATTTTGTGGTAAAGACATGATGGGTAAGGGGCATGCGGGCTAAAGATTATACCCCTGTCCTGTAAACTGTTCCTTTCCCCTGCCCCTTAAAAATTAAGCCCACACCCCAAAAACTAACCCAACCCCAGCCTCCCCGCCCTCAGCCCTAAACTATCTCCTACATCACTAAACTACCCCAACCCTGCCCTGTAAACTGTCCCTTCTCCCCCTGCCATGAGCCCTAAAAATTATGTCTATGCCCCAAAAACTACCCCGACCCCAGCCCCCCTGCCCTGAGCCCTAAAAACTATACCCTACACCCCTAAACTACCGGACCTTGCTCCCTGCCCTGTAAACTGTCCCTTTTTTGCCTGCCCTGAGCCCTAAAAATTAACCCCATGCCCCAAAAGTGACCCCGACCCCAGTCCCCCTGCTTTGAGCCCTAAAAAACTGTTCCTCCCTCCCGAAGTACCCCGACCCAGCCCCCCTCCCGCCCTGAGGCCTAATTCTGTCCCCTGCCCTGAGCCCTAAAAACTATCCCCTACATCCCTAAACTACCCCGTCCTGCCCCTGCCCTGTAAACTGCCACTTCTCCCCCTGCCCTGAGCCCTAAAAATTAAGCCCACGCCCCAAAACTATCCCGACCCCAGCCCCCCTGCCCTGAGCCCTAAAAACTATCCCTTACATCCCTGAACTACCCCAACCCTTCTCCCTGCCCTGTAAACTGTACCTTTACCCTGCCCTTAGCCCTAAAAACTGTCCCCTCCCTAAAAACTACCCCGACACCCTCCTGAGTCCTAAAACCTACCCCCACCCCAAAAATTACCTCTCCACCCCCAAGACCAAGCCCCAGCCCCACTTACCTCACCATGTCCTTAGCCCTAAAAACTGTCCCCCACCCTAAAAACTACCCCGACCCCCATGTCATGTAGTTCCTATAAACCTATATAGAATCTGCGCGTTTAGACAACATATACTGTAGGATTGAAGTCAGACTGATTCTGGACACCCCTATGGAATATGTCAGCCTGTATACCAGCTAACTCACAGTGCCACTAGAAACCCCTCTTACCAAGGAGAGAATAGTTCTTGGCAACTATCGAACAGGACAACCCTGATCTCTCAGGTTCGCGGAAACAGTGTACTAATTTTCGCTCAGTCACTCGTGCTCACTTCGTCTCAGAGAGATACACAGAAGAAACGGTGGGGACGTTTTTCAATAAGCATTTATTGAGCCAGCGTCATTCTAGTGTAAAATAGGTGTGCTGAAACAACCACTAAACAGTAACAGATATAAATGATTATAAGCACTAACAGAGTACAAGGATGGTAGATTTCTACCATCGTGCTAAAACAATGAATACAGGCAAGTATATAAAATACATGACAGTAAAATGCGTACTTCTACGATGCGTCCCTTACTAGATGTACCTGAATGTACCTAGCATGTATATGGGTGTATAAGCCAAGAATCCCTCTAGGATAAAGTCAACCTCATTACCTGAAGTGAGAGACTGTGGGACTCCGTCTTGGTCTCGAGATTAACACCCCGCAAGGGATGTCAGACCACTGCGAGCTGGAGTGTCTGCATGCAGGAGCCAAGGCGTCTCGCGTCAGTGTGTCGGCATGGAAGTCCTTTTCTCCTCTGACTATTTCAGCCAGATATGGTGTTGTTATGTTTCATATAAGTACCCTAATATAGGCCCGGGTAATATCATACACCTTCACCTACATTATCTCCCTTACACTACACAGTAACGAGCCTTTAGGATTGAACCTTTACCTAGTTCTAGTCCTGGGCGCAGAAGGAGGGTTTTCCCTGAACAATAGCGTCCTATAACTCCATCAAATGGACTCATACAGTATGAATGAATATTTATGAGGGTTCTTGGAAACCAGGCAGGGGCTACACCACCTGCATAATATCTACGTACAAGGTTCATCCCATACGTCATCCTCAAATCCAACAATGGCTAATACAAGAAACAAGGGACAAAGAAACCCTAGATACTTTTTGTATAAATACAACACATCTTGCTAGGGTTGGGGAGAGGAGACCTTGACTTCCAGGCCGACACACTGACCAGAGACGCTGAGGCTCCTGCATGCAGACGCTCCAGCTGACAGTGGTCTAACACATCCCTCGTGGGGTGTCCAACTCGAGACCAGGACGGGGTCCCACACTCTCTCACTTCAGGTAATGGGGTTAGACTAAATCCTAGAGGGATTCTTGGCTTCACACCTACTCACATGCTAGGTACACTTAGGTACATCTAGATAGGCATTGTAGGAGTACGCGCTTTTTTATCAAACATGTTATATTCATGTATGTATTCATGATTATTGCAAGATGGTAGAACTGTACTATCCTTTTATTTTCACTGTACTGCTAATCATATATATCTGCTACTGTCTAACAGTTGTTGCAGCACATCTATTTTACACTAGAAGAACAACTGCAATAAATTCTTATTGTAACACGCCCAACTGTTTCTTCTGTGTAACTCTCTGAGATCAGATAAGTGAGCACGAGTGACTGAGCATAAAGTAGTATATTGTTTCCACGATCCTGGGGGATCAGGGTTGTCATGTTCTGAGGTTGCCAGAAACTATTCTCTCCCCGATAAGAGGAGATTCTAGTGGCACTGTGAGCTAGCTAAAACAGAAAGGCTAACATTCTCGGTGGGGGTGCTCAGAGCCAGTCTGCCACCAAACCCACCGTCTATGTTATCCGGAACGCGCAGATCCTGTATGGGTAATATAGGAACTACACGACAGTGTATATATACACAAAGTGGTATCCCCTGGGGATATACCTTGCTGTGTCATGTCGGACTAGGATGACGGAAGGAGTGACTCTTATACATAGTTATTATGCAGGAGATGGCAGTGCTGCCATCCTGCTGTGATTCCAAGAATCCTCATGCATAATGAATGAGGCTTAAACTTTTCGGAGAAAACCCCATGTCATCATTGGACATTACCGTAAGTAGGTAAAAGGGCAGTACTAAGAACCGTTATGCAGTGTAATGGTAGGGGAGAATATAGGTGAAAGGTGAGGTGACTACCTGAGCCTATATTGGGGTACCTATATTGAACATAACACCCACTCCTCATCCGACTGGACAACATACTAAAAATTCTACGTACTGCTAAATGTGGTACGCAACTATTAATAAGTCCATAAAAATAGTATTTAAAAAATGTAAAATTTCAAAAAAATGCTAAGAAAAAAAATAGTGCATGCGATAGAAGTCTGTACTAAATAAGTTTGTATATATAGTCCGAAAATGAGAGACTGAAAGCCATGCAGCTTAGCAAAAAATGTTGTTTAAAATTGCAAATTTGGTTGTTTTTGAAAAAGGCCGAATTTTCCCAGCACACGATGAGCCAAATGTTTATTTGTACTGGCTGGGAGCTGCAACATTACTGTTGCCTGCAATCGCAGATGACGGTCCCTGCAACACGTCACAGATCAGGTCAATCGAGCACAGATGTTCCTCCGTATTCACCACAGCCGTTGCTGGGGAGGTACTAGTGTCATCCGAGGCCTGAGTATTTGTTGAGGAGCCGGTATCCTTCCCAACAGGAGCTGAAGCATCCCGTGGTGGCTCTAGGAATGCAGACATCAACATTGGAATACGCTGAGGACACTGCAGAGCATGGGCCGTTATCAGGTCCAGTAAAGCATCAACGTCTGGTGGCGCAATTGTTGGAAGTGTTAGACAGAGATCCAACACGCATTCTTGTCCGCATAACAGGCATCGGAGGACAGGCCGAATACAGTTGATCCAGACTGGTCTAAATGACAAGAACCAAGACTCGCTCAGTTCTCGAAGACGAGGTGTGCCCAGATGGATTACCATGCGATCACTGTATCGGCGCTCCAAGAGTGTGCGTTCCATCTCCTTGGTGACTTGGACATCCATTGCGTAGCAGAAAAAGGACAATCAGGACACCTGCTATTAGAAACAGGATCAGCGGAAACCCTCCAAAAATGCCTCTGAATACGGAGTGTATAAAGTTGGGAACAACTCCGAGGATTGTCTGAAAAGTGCTTAACAGTCCAGAACCTATGGTCTTAAATAGGTGGACAATACCCGTCGTATCAGACATGTTAAAGATACTTTGTACCATTTCTGTGAAATGGAAAGGGCAGTTTGTTCGTATCAGTGCCTGTATCTCAGCCGAGGACCTTGCAACCTGGCGATCATAAGTTTCTCGGGTGGAGGTTAAGGGCACGGTTTGCTGTAAAAGCATGGCTTTCATTCAACTCAGAGTATCAAATCGTATGAAGGAAACCTTCAACGAAGACCATAACGGCGCCTCCCTGACTGTATGGGTCAGTGTAAACAATACTTGCATACAGCAAGTAACCCTGGAGCTTACAGTGACAAGATATGCGATGCCTGGGACCATCCCACAACAACCTTGATCGTTCGGCATCAAGTAACTCCCAATCGAAAGCAACTTGAACACCGGATTAATCACGGCAGCTGGGGAACCTTTCAAGTGGCAGGATAAGTTAGCAACTGAACCATTACAGGCCCCATGAAGCATTATATCCTGGCATATGAGGAACCACTGAAGGAATCCTCGCAGTTGGTACCACTAAGAAACACTTCCGTGTCCCCATTCCTACATCGAAATCTGTATGGTAATTCCCAAGATTCCTTGACGAATTCCCTACTCATCACTTCATATCTGCCTGCCTGCTGCTGTTCTAGGCAATACTGAAACTGGAAAGTAGTGACCGGTAGTGTTATATGGCCATGGTTTAACCATTCTGTGGATGGTGACTCTGCCACAGTAAAAGGTAACTTGTCCAGTTTTTCAATACGCAGCATTGTATATTTCGCTCCCCTTTGTGCCATTGTTATCTGTTTGTCTGTTAGATTATATGCAGAAAAGATAGACGTACTGTTGATAAATCGCCAAGGCACATAACCAGCGCGCAATGATTGCAGTGTCCACCTTAACAACATAATAGAACATAGTTGAGATTGTCCGTGTTGTAGTATGGACAAGTCTTGTACTAGTATATCTACAGCAGAAGATACAATGTTGCCCAGTGAATAAATCCTGGATATTAATGTAGTCAGACCGTTGTCAACTACTGCTAATGCCTTATCTAGGTTAATCTGATCTATTTCACGAAGTCTCTCCGCAGCTTCTTGTTGAGAGATTTTCCAGATTTCATTATAGACAGCATAATAGAAACGTTTCTGACGTGGCTTTCGGGGACCTAGTAAGAAATCCCTTAAGTCCAGCTCATCTGAGAGTAAGGATAAGTGCTGTTTCACCTGGGACAGTGTCGAGGTTTTTAGCCAATCGAGGCACAACTTCCCAACACTGTATGATGTCACTATCCCCGGTGTTCTCTTTGTACATATCATGGGTCTGGCCTATCAATACTAAACCCTTCGGTTGTACCCCTGAATCTCGATTGACATCTGTTTGTGTCTGTGGGCCAAACTAACCATCCCTTCCAATTGGGGTCTGAAGTATTGTACCGCATGATGTAATCTATTGTATCCCCTCAATTTGATGTAAAATTGATGTGTGAAGGTGTGGAAACCGCGGTGTGTTCAAATTCTTGTTCTTGGCTAGTCCAAGACAGGAAGTCTTTTGCACAATTTCATTCAGAAATATAATTTGTTGTGGAATGAGGCACGCTCTAAATAGTGCATCTGTTCCCTGAACTTGCCATTCTTTAGAACCCCAGACTGATTTTGTGTCTATAGCGTCTTTCCATAAGTCAAAACCTTGTTCAGACAGTTGGGAAATAAAGGATGCAGAATAAATCTGTTTGGTGTTAGTCAGCATATTTTTCTGTACAGGTGTAGTGCAACCTTATAGTAATATTAGGCTGGGTCAGAAGTGTTGAACCCTGAAAAAAATTTACATTTCTGTGCAAACATTTTCGAACTACCTTTTGGTGGTGTTGGGCAATGTTCACATTGGTGGTATGTGAAAACATTACGTGGGATACTGGATTTGTGTAAAAAGTGATGACCATAATGATGGTAACAGTACATACTATCAAAGTCAGATGTGTCTTCTAACATTTCATTGCTTGAAAATGCGGCAGATTTTTCTAAATCAGACAACATATTATTTACAGTTTCAAAATCCCAATCGTCAGAAAATGTACTGGAGGTAATGATATCATTGAGAGAAATTTTAAATAAATGGGGAATCTTCAAAGTTCAGTGGGGCCAAATACATCATAATCAACTTTGTCCCAAACTATACCATCAGGAATTGGAACGACTGTAATGTTCACGGAAAACAAGTCTCTTTGTTCACGATGAGATGATGTATGAGGCTTCAGGACCAAGTTCACATTTGATACTGGAGAGCGTTCTGGGAGATATTTTCCATTGACCAGTAAGCAAAAAACAGTTACCAGGCCAATCCAGAACAGGAAAAACAATATTGCAGATATTACCCAGAGCTGGAGCCAATGTGATACTAAGTAAGTCTTTTTTAGAAAAGTGTAAAATTTACGCATTTGTTGCTTACGGGAAACTGGAGCTGGCTTTGTCTCAGGTTCACTGGGATCAAGAGAGAAGGTATCAAAATCGATGAAGTAGCCAGATGCAGTTCGGTCAATCTTCGGTAGTTCGGCAGGTTGTGTTGAACTGATTGCTGTCTCTTGTCGAGGCATATTGATATAGACGTCGGTGTTTGGCCAAATTGATATTTGTCTTTCATTTGTGGTTTGAAGTTCTGTTTCCAGAGCAACGAGCTCAATTTCAATGTTGGAGATTCCATCACTTCGAATTGGTGACTCTTCGAATGTTATGAATCTTTCTGTTTGAACTTCCTGAATGGCAGTGAGAGGAGAGCGTCGGTTACCCAGCTAACCCCACCCCGAAAAACTACCCCTCCACCCCCAAGACCAAGCCCCAGCCCAACTTACCTCACCGTCTCCTGTCACGATTCCCTATAGACCTTCCTCTTCCTGTCTTCCCCTTCCTGTGCCTCCACTCGGCAACTAAACAGCGCATTGCCTTAACCAGGCATATGCGTTGTTAAGGCGCATGCGTGATTAAGGCAATCGTGGTACGGCTTGCGAGGGAAACGGCACGCGTGGCTCAGCCCGCATTGTTAAGGCCGTTTCCCCCCATTCTGTCATTGGGGGAGAAGGAACATGGCAACAACAACCCTTCAACCTCTAGGGCAAATCTCGAAAACAAATTAGCCCCCAAACTTGGGCAAATTCTGAAGAACCAAACTGTAGAAGAGGCGTAAACAAATCCCTGGTTCTCCAGCAAGACCAGGAGAATACATCATGGCACAATTGATGCTCATAAATGCATGGCTCCATTGATGACCCTTCCCAAAGATGGCCACTGAAACTCCCTACTGCTTTTGGCCATTACATTTAATTAATACCTAAGCACATTAATGTTTATCAGTGTACGGGACAATTAAGGCTAATTCCTTCTCACTTGGGACCCTTTAAAGGTACTAGATTGGGTCTGGGACACAAAGAAGTAACTAAAATCACTGCAAACGTATGCTTAGTTCAAGCTGACGGAAGGTCAAACTTAATTTTAACTCCATTGCCTAAGGATAGTTAAAATTATCAGTTAACCTTAAACACACCCCACAATCATCTGTGAAAGGTGGCAAGCATATGCAAATCTAACAAAAATTGACGGCTGTCCCATCTCATCATCTCTTGGTTCCAATCTCATTTAGAGGGCGTAGAAATCCTGTCTTTCCAACAGAGGAGCCTAAACCGGAACTGCCATCAAAAACCACTTCACCACTAGTCAGTCACCACAGACTACGTGGTGTTTACGGGTCCGCCCTACTTAGAGTGGAACATCTTCATTTGAGTTCAGGCATGGCATGAAGTTCATAGGAAAGAAAACTAGATCTGAGCAATTTTGCTGAAAATGATTCGGGCATGTCATGTTGATGCACCTTCAGCGGAAAGCCTCAATTCAAACAACGGGAATCTCTAGATGTGGTGGGTGGGTTGGTGTGTGCCAAAGGAAGCAGAGACTCTTTTGCCCCAGTGATTTGGTTTTCTGCCCCATGAGTGCTGACATTATGGCATGGGGAGCAATAAAACAATGGATTTAGGCCCAGATCTCTGTACTGGGGTGAATGCATGACATTGTTCTGCATTCTGTCCATCAATTGTTCTTTTTGCATTTGTCACCCCGAGTGAGATGGGTATGCCCAGACATGGGTCCCGTGCTCTCCATGCCACTGGAGTCACGCTATCCTGGCTGATTAGTGGTGAAACCCCGAAACCAGTCCTAGGATGCTTGTTTCCAGTTCAGGGAGGACCTGGCCTGGCAGTTAGGCCTGGACTGTTCCCATTGAGCACAGGGTCAAGACTGATTTGCATATTGCTGGGTTCAAACTGGAATGGCATGGGGAGCAAAAAAACTGTAAATTTAGGCCCAAATCGCTTTACTGGGGTGAATGTATGACATTGTTCTGCATTCTGTCCATCAATTGTTCATTTTTTAATTTGTCACCCCGAGTGGGAGGGTATGCCCAGACGTGGGTTCTGTGCTCTCCATGCCACTGGAGTCAAGCTATCCTGGCTGATGAGGGGTGAAACCCCAAAACCGGTCCTAGGATGCTTGTTTCAAGTCCAGGGAAGACCTGGCCTGGTAGTTCGGGCTGGACTGTTCCGATTGGGCATAGGGTCAAGACTGATTTGCACTTTTGCCGGTCCCTGGCCCTGAAAGCACCAAGCACTTTATTCCGACCCCTGCCTGGAGGAGAGGAGGGGCTGTGGACGCCTGAAAAGGTCAACGCAGGTCCCGCAGCGCGGGTGACAGCACTTGCCACTTTTGCCGGTCCCTGGCCCTGAAAGCACCAAGCACTTTATTCCGACCCCTGCCTGGAGGAGAGGAGGGCCTGTGGACGCCTGAAAAGGTCAACGCAGGTCCCGCAGCGCGGGACGCGCGCGGGGCGTGCCCGGGCGAACACCGGGCCAAGACGGGCCCGTCTTAGCCCGTCAGAGGCCGAAAGCGGCTGGGCTGGGCCAGGTCCCTTGTTTTCAACTTTGTGGACACATCTACACGTCCGGCTGTGAGCTAACCCAGATCTAGAACAAGGTACTGCTGTGTTCGCTTTTTCTGTTTTTGGGAGCCCTAAGACTATTTTTATTTGTAGCTGTTCGGTGGTTTACATTGCCCTGTTTTATTCTCCAGCCTTTGATTTTCCACTTAGCCTGTAGACATGGGCAAAAGGAAATTAACTACTACACATGGGGGCGCAAAGGGGGCTAACACTGCGGGATCAGCTGGGACTATAGACTTCTTTTTAACTAAGGCAGCTAATGCCATCACCAAAGAAATAGCCTTAACTGAAAAAAGGTTGTCCCTGGAATCTGAGAAATTAGCCCGAGTAGAGGTCGACACGCCAAGTGTTACACAGGATTTGGCAGAAGAAGGATTGTTGCAAGTTGTAGTAACTTAGCCACAGAACTTCGCTCTGTAGTTATATCAGAGATACAGGCATCACTGCACCTTTGGAGGAACGTAAAAAGAAATACATAAGAGCAACGAGCAGGAAAGGGAATTAAATTACTGTAGGAAAGAGGGACATTGTAGGTTGAGGATATAGACAATGTAGTTGTTATTTAATGATTATTCCTAAAAATGTGATCCTACAAATGTTCTCTAAATTCCACTAATTTATCCTCACAAGAGTTGGCAACACGTTCTGGTCCCTATATTATTCCTGGGCCTTTTCAGGACAAATGCCAACATGGACATAACTTTAAAGGTAATCAGTTAATGTGACTATGTATTAATCACAGTTCTTCAGCTGGCCTATTGTGGTGTACCACAATTATTTCTAATTAGAACCCAGTCAAAAAGTCTTGGCTATAGACGCTTTTCAAATGCAGCCTCTAGCATCTGAAAGAGATGCCATTGTGCGGGTCAGCGGCCATCATTGATTGAGGCAGTCGGCATTATGCAGAATGTTTCAGGCATGATGCCCAACAAAACATCTACATCTAAGACTTCATACGTATAGCAGAGTGTAAAAATATTTTTCTGTAATTTATGTAAAATTTCTAGGAATTAAATATTAAAGGGCCCAATCAGTGTAGAGAGAAAAAAATATATTTTAGTCCTGCATCTGTAACAATCACAATCAGCAACAACAGGCGTTTTAAAATGTTGCTTCGTTTGATGATGTTAGGTCAGGTTTTGAGATATGACATCAATCATTCACCAGACCACCCCTTAAAAGCAACAGATGAATTGCACTTAATTGCTTTGCTTTACATACATCTTCAAAGTTAGGACAGCACATTGGATATGGTTAAAATTGATAAAACAATGTGTATGCGTGTATATATAGTAAGAAAGTACGAGTAAGTGACTATTGGGATCAGCTTGCTTACAAAGAGCTAACTGATTGTGCTGTTGTTGATAAAAATGTTTGTTCCATATCCTGATTTGTAAGCCAGGTGCTGATCTTGAATGTAATTTTGGGCTTTAATGGTAGTGAATGTAGGTTGCTGAGAATGATCAAGATGTAGTGAAAATATTTTGAAACTGTTTGAAGTCTTGCAATGGAGTTTAGAATCGTTTTCAGAGACAGGCCAGAACATGCAGGGAATTTTCTCTCAGCATTGTGGCCACTGATGATTTCTCATCCCTGTAGGTCCCATACAAGGAAAATATGCTCTGAAAAGCTTGCCCTAAATAGGGCTGGATTCAGGGTCGGACTGGAAAAGAAAATAGGCCTGGGCAACAAAATAAAAGTGGCTACCATTAGTGAATTAGATAGTTAAAAAAAGTGGCCCATGTTTGCTAATAGGAGCAGTTTTTACACTTCTAAAGACACACTACATATGTGTTTTGCAAGGTATGGAAGACTGCCTGGATTTGAGCTTGCTGAAGGCAATGTTTGTTTTAATGTCAGTGAAATCAACAGTAAAAACCGGCCCAGCAGACCGTAAAACAGTCCCACATATAGCCAAAAAACGGACCCATACGAAGACCTGTCAGACCAGCCCATCGGGCACTGTCTGATTGCCCTGTAGACTAGTCCAACCCTGGCTTGGTTTCCGACACATTGGTCAGGCTACCATGTGGCAGATATGTGGCCAGAAAGAGGTTTTGATCAGCAGAACAAGCTGAAGCTCTGCCATCACAGATCCTGGCATTTACCCCACTTTTCACTGAGGTGGAGGAACTACGATTTGACAGGGCAGGTGAAACACCCATTTTTGACAGTTCACCCGTTCTGCTAAACTCTAAAGAACTTTAAAGAACACCATCAGTTTAAATTAAAGGCAAGAGCTTAGTGTTTGCTGTTGTCTTTAAGCTTACCCTTCCCTCTCTCTTTTTAGGTCGAGCGTAGAAGCAGCGCACATACGCTGCTCTGCGAGGCATGTTTGAACACACCCACCACACGCCCACTGCTTTTCTTTGGTTGCTTGGTCCGCCTTTACAAATTCCATAGGTTTAGTTCGTGAACAGAGTACATTTGTCTCGCCTTGAGCAGTTTTGTTTCCACCCTGGCTACTGACCCTGCTACATGGATCCTTTCGATATGGGCCATATATAGTGTCCACGCACTACTTTTTCTTTTGCCTCGGCTTTCCTTTTCGTGTTCCAAGCTCTGCTGCTATCTTTGAGTGCCATCAGTGTTGACTTTGTTCCCGCCCCTCCCGCCCTAGGCTGTGTTGCCTTTCTTCCCGCCGCCTCCCGTTGTCCATGCTCACTTTGTTCCCGCCCCCCCTTCCGTTGTCTGTGTTGACTTTGTTCCCGCCCCCCCATTGTCCATATTCACTTTGCTCTTACCCCCTTCTGCCGTAGTTTGTGTTGCCTTTGTTCTCGCTCCCTCCCGTTGTCCATGCTCACTTTGTTCCCACCCCTCCCATTGTCCATATTTATTTTGATCCCACCCCCTCCCGCTGTCCGTGTTCACTTTGTTCCCACCCCTTCCTGTTGTCCATATTCACTTTGTTACCGCCCCCTCCCATTGCCCATGTTCACTTTGTTCCCGCCCCCCTCCTGCCGTAGTTTGATTAAGGTGTGTGGGTTTGGAAGCGCACATTTTATTTCCCACACCACCATTTTGCCATGCAAGCGGGCAGACGTTCCTGGCCTTTGTCTGGACACTGGGCATCTCAGCTGTCAGGGGCTGCAAGCTCGCACTGGTAATTCATGGTTGAGTTTCAGGGGAGCTGATTGGCGGAGCCATTCCTCACATTCCACATACGTACGCACAGTGCACTGGGTGATAATGCCCTGGGTGGAGGCACTAGTGCGACCCCTGGACAATGTGAGCACGTATGATGATCCTAGGGAGGGAGAGGTGGAGCTAACCCTGAGCATGGAGCAGCGCGAGAACACTTCTCATGCCGTCAAGATGGCTGGACACTTTACAGCCTGTGGCTATATGGCAACTCTTGTGATCATGCAAAAGGTGCAGTTTACAGAGCAACTTTTGATAAAGTCACTTAAACTTACACTTGGGAATGTATTACGTCTGCTCTGCCCGTGACTTCTCCCGACCATTATAGAAAAACAAATAATTAACATGCATGACAACACAGCACTCATACTGCAGACACATTCACACATGCATACATAGAGGAGCTTGTCCACCGAGCATCCGATCTGCAGACATTCCTGCTACACATAGTAACACGTTACAGCAGAGGTCTTCAAACTTTTTGATGCCGAGACCCCCCTGTCAAAATCTTTTAGGCGTAAGGACCCCTTCCTGACAAAAATTTCTAGAACTTTGGCCTCTTCATCATTGCCAACAATCGACCACCATAAACTCCCCCAATTCCCACAGCAAATCATTTATACATTGGGGAAATAAATTAAACAGTGTTTAGCAAACCAAAGGTCAGTGGTTGGGGGCGTGATCAAAGGTGTGGCTAAAAACAAAGGGCCTCATTTATGAGGCATTGGCGTAGGGCAGCTTCGCATGTCTTATTGCTGCGCTGCACTACGCCAATGTGAAAGGGCAGGAATGCACCTTATTTATGAAATATGGTGCATTCTTGTCCTTTTCCCCCTAAGTTGGCACACAAATTGCTGCCTAGCGCCATCATAGGCAGGATGGTTTTTGTGCAGGAAGGGCACCTTCCTGCATAAAAACAATCCTGAGAGGGGTTTCCTCGTTCCATGTGTGCTGCAGAATGCAGCACACATGGAAAGACGAAAAAAACAAGGAGAGTTACACCTGGTGTGGGGAAGCGTGAGGTTTTGGCACTGCCCCAGTTTTACATGGTTTTGTAAATCTGGGGCAGCGTCAAAATCCATGGGCGTTGTGTCACCCACTGCAACGCCTATGAAACGCCTACTTGACATAGAGTAAGGAAACGCAGCGACTTGCACTATTTTGTCTTACTCCATATCTATGAGGCCACGCAGCAGCGCAAGCCTCTCATAAATCAGCCCCAAAATATTTTGTTCTTTTTTTAGGTCTTTCACCATCAGGTAGCTACATATAAAATAATGGGTAGCTCAAATGAAAAATACATTTTAAAAGTTGTTACTATATAGTACATTATAAAACCTCTATTATTTAATGCACTGCATAGGTCTGTGTGTAACCAGAGAGCCACAGAATTAAATTTGGTTGGTGCAGTGGAAAATAGTGACTTGTGTATTTTTAGTGCTATGAGGTCACAGCCTGTGACAGAAAGCACTGTGAATGTGTAAGTCATTATTTTATACTTGCATTACACACATTATAAGATAGACTGCTACAAAATGTGCAAAGAGTTTTAGGATAAAATGGAGCTTCCAAAATGTAGATTTGTGTAATGTCAGACCATAAGTAATGCATTTTTTACATAACTGTCCCTTCAACACCTACTAAGGGGGACTAAGCGCTGTGTAAATACAGTTATCATTAAAAGCACACACTTCACAGCCCAGTTGCTAACCACCACACAAAAACACACATCTTTGCCATCACAATGCTTGAAGTGATTCCAGCAATTAAAGCCAGAACCACTCCCAAGCATCCTTTACATTTGCAGATTAACTCCTAGCACACACTTAAATTTCATTCAGGCAAGCAGGTGATAACGCCGATTCTTGTCTATTTATCTATAAGAACCTTCTGGTCGCCAAGATCTTTTTACCTGTTGAATAGTGTAAAGGAGAGAATCTCATCTGGTTATATCACAGCATTCATTTTTGTCTGAAAGGACCACTGACTCCGAATTCAAGTTTGAGAATTTATTATCGCCAAGAATAACTGAACGTGCAAGCACCTCAACACGAGGTTAAAGAAATAGATGGGCACTAATACAAATAATAATCTACGCAGAAATCTCATCCGACTTAGGATAAGGAGAATAGAAAGTTCTAGAAGGATCAACCATACTATGATTGCTCCAATTTCTAAGTTACTCTTCATTGGCCTAAACAAGCTTAAAATCAATTGCTGTCCCTACACTAACGCTAAGTGACATCCCTGCATAACGATTTTTTTCCCCGGCAATAGTGAATAAAAGGTGTCAGCTGTGAAGACTTCCTAAGAAGTGCAATCACATAGTACCTAAGCTCAGCTCTGTCCTTCTCTCAGGTCTCCCCTACCTCTTCTCTGACCTCCTCCCTCAGGGCACTATCCCTAATACAAAACCACAATACAATTGTACACGCCTTTGTCACGCCTCCTTGGCCAGGTCTTCTTTCTTGTGCTTTTCCATCGAAACGGTTACTTCATCCTGGACGGTTGCGATGACCTTGAGTCCCAGGCACCTTCTCCGCCGAAAGTATCATCCCTACATTCCTTTTCACTCCCCGTACCATGCCTCCCCTCTCTCTAGCTTTCGAAAACAAAGAGTTAGTCTTGCTAACGAGACATGTGTCCTTGCACCTGCAACGAAAGATACTTTCAACAGAAACCTTCTACTGTGCAAATTAAATCTACCGTTTGTGCCCAGAGAGCCTTACCAAGAGAAACATTTCTCGGCCTACAATATAAGCTAACATAAGAATATACCAGGCCTCCCTAAGCATATATGTAGTCAGGCCTTTACATATAATTTTTAATCACACATCTTATGTTTCCCTATAAGCATTTTCATTATGATTCATATGCAAACACTGAATTGCATGTGCAACTTTAATATGGTGCATGTTTAAACTACTGCAATTACGTTACACACACGAACTAGTTCCCCTATGCATTGCGTTCACACAATTCAATAAGCATTACATTACATCAACATCCTAACACCACTATGCTGCTGATTCGCTTTGTCTCAGCAAACTATTAATTCTTTACTAAACATACATGAATATGAAACTGAATATACGAATATATGTCTAAATACAAGAGGGTGCGGCCTATCAGTGATTATGATGCACCCCTACAATTCACAAGAACATTTCGCTCTATCAGTTCCCCCCTTTGATGACTCCTGTCATCACATTTCACTCTACTTACTCCCTTGGAGAAAGAACCGACCTAAACAGAACTTGTTGCCATCTTCCCTGATCTAAATTTCTCCATGCTCTTGAGTCTTTGCTACTGATTGTCCTGCAGTCTTGCCAACTTCATGTCATTTTCCCTCAAAGCTCTCTTTGACTCGGCCTGCTCGATACCACTTGTAGGCCTTGATCACAATCCACAAGCCAGCCACACAAACCACCAAGATAAGGAGTGGTCTCAGGAAGTACCCAAGGAAACCCTTTCCTAAGTTCGCAAACCAACCTCCCACTTGACCAAAACCCTTTCCGACCTTTTCCCAGGCCCCTTCTTCGGTCAAATCCGCTATCTTTGTGTGGACCATAGTGATGTTACTTATATATTTCTCCAGATCCTTGCTACGGTCTGGTATATAAGTGCAGCACTCTTGAACCTTCAACATTTTACAGACTCCGCCCTCTTTTGCCAATAGGACATCCAAAGCAAGGCGATTCTGCAAAACCATTCCCCTTATTGACAACATCTCTCCTTCCACCAACACCAACGACTTGGCTGTGTTCATCGAAAATTCATCCACCACAGTCGCTAACCTCCGAATCTTCACATCATTCAAGACTACTCCCAGACTAGGTATCATAGCTCCAAAGATATCCCCCACTACGATCCCTGCACTTGCAGCTCTTCTCGTTCTTGAATGCTCTCCACCCTCTAGAAGATTTAAATCCTCTGTATGGTAAATCTTTGGAAATATTATTGACAAATAACATGTTCCATACCAATTTGCAGGCAACCTCACATAAGCATTCTTCCCACATACATAATACACCGTTGGTATCACTTGTACAGGACCTTGGAGAAAATCTTTTGCCACATCTGCCATGGTGAAAACGTGATCACAAGTACTTTGTCCCACTGGAACCTTTTCGTAGTAAGTCTGATAACGCCTTATACACAACTTACCCCTCTGCTCCTTATCTAACGCTATAGGACCATAGCTTCCCCTGGTCTTATGCAACCGTTCTTCCTCTGTCCAATCTGTCCTGTGATGCCCTAAATCTCGGGATTCAGTCAGCTTTCTATACCTATCTTCAACTTGATCTACGAACTTTCTCTCTACATCCGACATCAAACAAGTCAGATTGTTTCTGTGTGCGAATGCTGTATCCAATTCCAAACTCGGTATGAAGTACTTCCTCAGTCTGTCCTCGGTCTTATAATAGTCATACTTATTCAAATGCTTGTAAGCTGGGACTTCAGGAAGCACTGCGTCGAAATTGGAAAAGAAATACTCGAACTGCTCTCTCTTATAAAACAAACTAAGCAAAAGACTACATGAAATACCATAAGTCAGTGGAAGATGGTGATACCTAATACCCTGATCCACTGAAGTAGGCAACTGCATACACACATAACAATCTTTCGCATCCATCACGTCAACATACTCATACAACAACTTAGCATATGCATTCAACTTAAAATCCCCTTTAGATAAATCTACATGTAATCTACGACTTTCTTCTAATAGCAAGGCTCTATCAGCTGCTCTGTCTACCCCCTTCTGACTAGGTGTGATAGGTGTAGGTGTCCCTGTCACCTCCTCTACTTCTTGCTCATGCGAACCAGTGTATGAGACTACAACTACTATGATTATAGAAATTATTACACTACTTATAAGAATGCCTACAATCCACTTTGATCTACGTTTGGGATCTCCCGGCTCCATGGTTTCGAAAGTTCTCAAAAAGTCTTGGTTATCGCAAAGAACTCTGAAAAAGTCTCTGTCCTTTATTTGTGACTTGCTTAACCAGCTCGAGCAACCATGAAATCTCCGGACTTTCCCTCTCCGATCACAACTTATTTACACAGTCCAGAAAAAGACTTCCTAGTTTTCGTTCCTCTTCTGTGGAAAGTCCCTAAGTTTATTCTTCTTCCACTCGGACCTAGGTTATCTTCTTCTTTTAGACTTTTATTTACAGTTCATAACTGATCCACAATGAGATCCTCATTGAGCAAGACCAGAACGTGATACAAAAGTTCAAGACGCAAAATCAGCACTTCATGTGAAAACGGCTCAACTCCAAAAGGCGGAAATTCGAGTCGATGCAAAAGCAAGTTTCGGACTTCACTCAGAAGCGGGGATTCGGAACCGTGAGTGTCAGTGTTCCTTCTATCTCGAGCCCTGGCATCCGCAGCACCACCTTCACCACCACATTCGGGCTCCGACTGACCACTTGCACTGACCTCAGTCTTCCCGTACTCACCACCCCCTGCATCAAACACAGTGTAAGTCCACTCAGGGGTAGAGTATCTGCGACAAGGCACTCTTGTTCTCTTTGACCTTCGCCGACTGTCTTGTGCTTGGTCTTCGTCACTTGCTTCTGTTTCAGATACTTCAGACACTGGAGCAAGGTCTCTTTCAGGTGCTAACCTCAGGTTCAGTCGCCTCTGTCTTTCAGGCCAACTTTCAGCACTTCTGTTCGTTCGTCTGCCTTCCCCTTCTATACCCAGTGCACTACTTCCTCTTTCTGCTGATTCTGACTCTTCTCCGCCCACTGCACCGTTTCTGTCTTCGGTGTCTGAGTCAGGGTTCGAACTGTGGAAACCCCCTTCAGCTTGCTCTAGTGCACCACCAACTGTGTCAGCGACCCTTACAGCTTGACTTGTCCTCCCATGTGGCCCTGCCACATCAGCTGGGTTTTCATTTACGAGAGGAGCTGTTTCTACCAAGGGTGCTGGAACTCTGCGGGTATGGGAAGCATGCACCCAGTTCGGCAATCCTCCACACTTTACTGCTGTGTTCGTGATAAGTATCACCTGATACGGGCCACGCCAGCGGGCATCCAAGCAACTCTTCCTTACGTGCTTTCGGACGAGCACCCAGTCACCGGGACACAAGTCGTGGCATAGATCACTCGAGGCTGGGACCACTGCTGCTTGCACCTGCTGGGATACAGAACGGACCACATCAGAGAGTCCTTTACAATAATCAAGAATCAAATCATCAGTGATGTTTATCAAGGCTGTAGCTGGTACTGCTGGTAGTCTCATTGCCCTCCCCATTAGTATTTCATGGGGGGACAACCCGGTCTTTCTGTCTGGGACACTTCGCATGCTCATTAGCACGAGTGGCAAGGCGTCGGGCCATTTCAGGGATGTCGAAGAACACATTTTTGCCATCCGGGCTTTCAAAGTTCCATTAACTTGTTCCACCATCCCAGAAGCCTCTGGTCTGTAACTACAATGAAGTCTCTGGTCTATGTTCAATGCAGCACAAAGCAACTTCATGATTTCGCTATGGAAGTGCCCTCCTCTATCTGATTCCAAAGAGGTCGGGATCCCGAATCTAGGGATAAGCTCCCTCAACAGTAACTTAGCCACTGTGAGCGTGTCACACCTGCGTGTGGGGTAAGCCTCCACCCACCGTGAGAATACACATACCAGCACTAAAATGTACCTCAACCCATTGCACTTGGGCATCTCCACGAAGTCCAGCTGTATCCTATTGAAGGGCCCTCCTGACCTTCCAATATGACTCAATGTAACTACAGTTTTCTTTCCAGCATTCATCTGTTGACACGTAACACACCTCTGACATACCGTTTCAGCCATTGCTCGGAACCGTGGGTTATACCACGTCTGCCTAAACACCCTCATCATTGCATCTCTACCAAGGTGTGCCTGTCCATGTATCAGTCTTGCCATCGGACTCAGCAATTCCTCAGGCAACACGGCTCTCCCATCGTTTGATACCCATACATCCACATCTCCTTTCTCACACCCAGCTTTGATCCATCCTTCTCTCTCTTGGGTTGAAACTTCATCCTGCAATCTCTTAAGCTCTTCCCAAGTGTCTGCCATGGCCAACATTATGCTGAGATCGGTTCTTTCTTGGCTCTCCCTATCTCTCTTTCCGTGAATATGCATCCTTGTTCTGCACAGAAACGGGCAACCTCATCCGCATAATTGTTACCCAATGATACAAAGTCCTCCCCTTTCCCATGGGCTGAGCATTTTACCACAGCAATTTCTTTCGGATGCTGTAATGCATCTAACAATTGTCTTACATATTCTCCATTACGAATGGGTGAGCCAGATGATGTCAAAAATCCCCTCTGAGACCATAACTGCCCGAAGTCATGCACCACGCCAAACCCATATTGGCTGTCTGTATAAATCGTGATTCGAATCCGATCAGCGGCCAAACAGGCACGGGTCAAGGCAATGATCTCAGCTACCTGCGCGGAGCGTACTCCTTCTAGGCAAGCAGCCTCGACCACTCCTGAAATGGTACATACAGCAAACGCTGCTCTCAACTGACCCACACTGTCTCTTAAGCATGAACCATCGACAAAGAAAATTTCATCTGGGTCAGACAGTGGTTCATCGACAATGTCAGGTCTCGGTTTGGTGCAAAGTTCGGTCACATCGAGACAATCATGGTCCTCACAATCTTCATCATCTGTGTTCGGTGTAGGCATCAATGTCGCAGGGTTCAAGACGGAGCACCTTTTCAGAGTCACATTCTCTGCGGCAAGTATGACTTGCTCGTACCTCGTTAACCTATTGTTCGTTAGGTGCTGGGTCTTAGTCCTGGTCATCAATAACTCAACCGAATGTGGCACATGTACAGTCAATGGATGTCCCATTACAATGCTTTCACATCTTTCAATGCTGACACCTGTTGCAGCAACGGATCTTAGACATCCGGGCAACGCAGAAGCTACTGGATCTAAAGTAGCTGAAAAGTAGGCAACTGGTCTACGGACACCTCCATGGTTCTGAGCTAACACTGCTAATGCACATCCTTCCCTCTCATAACAAAACAATGAAAAGGCCTTGTTGTAATCAGGCATTCCCAGTGCCGGAGCCCTGCACAAATCCTCTCTCAGTTTCAGGAATGATATCAAGCACTCCTCGTCCCATGGTACCGGATCACTCACATCCTTGTGCGTAAGCCTCTGCAGAGGCTTTGCTCTCAAGGAGAAACTAGGAATCCACTGTCGACAATAGCCAACCATTCCCAGAAACATCCTAACTTCTCTCTGTGTCGTTGGCACTGCCATGCTCATTATTGCCTCTATTCGATCTGGTGACACCTTCCTCTTGCCTTTTTCCAATCTGTGTCCCAAGTACTGTACCTCTTTCAAACAGTACTGCAGCTTGTTCGGAGACACCTTATGTCCGTTCTCTGCTAAATGGTTCAACAGGGCTACAGTGTCAATTCTGCAAGCATCTTCTGTCTCTGAGGCAATGAGCAAGTCATCTATGTATTGCACGAGAACTGAGTTCTGCGGCAACACGAGACTCTCAAGGTTCTTCTTCAGGATCTGGTTGAAGATCGATGGACTTTCTGTATACCCTTGAGGGATACGACACCATGTTAACACACGATTTTCTAGCCTGAACGCAAAAAGAAATTGGCTTTCCTCGTGGAGCGGTATCGAAAAGAAGGCTTGACACAAATCGATAACCGTAAACCACTCGGCTTCACATGGGATCTGGAACAGTATTACTGAAGGATTCGGTACCACTGGACAACAAGGGACAACTATCGTGTTAACCTTTCGCAGGTCTTGCACGATCCTGTATTTCCCGCTCGGTTTCTGTAGTCCCATTATGGGCGAATTACAGGGGCTACCTCTGATCTCTTTCAAAATGCCTTTCTCAATGAAAGTCTCGATCACAGGTTTTATCCCTGCAACTGTTTCTGTCGACAGGTTGTATTGAGGTGTCCTGGGGAAATCAACATTCTGTTTTACCTCAATCCGCACTGGTTCAACCCCTTTGATTAAACCTATTTCGTCACCTGCGAAATCCCACACTACAGACGACACTGCGTCTCTCAGATCAAGTGGAAGTTCTTCCACAGTCACCATTGGGTACAGATCTATACACAGAAGCTGATTGGTAATTTTAAAGTCTGCATCGTCATCTATCGTCTGGACCTCCACTCCCCGTGGTGTACAATAAATCGTGCAGTTCAACTTGCACAACAGATCTCTTCCCAAAAGACAAACTGGACTCGTATCACACACTACAAACTGATGTCTAGTTTGGAAAGTACCTATCTTTACTAAGATCGGTTCTGTCAATGGGCTGCTTATTTTCTTGTTCGCTACTCCAACAACCTGGATTGATTGTCCCGAGAGGGGTAGGTTAGGGACTACTGCTGATCTTACAGTAGACCGGGTAGCTCCAGTATCAACCAAAAGTGTTGCAGGATTGCCCTCAATCTCTGCCTCCACAAAAGGTCCTCTCTGGTCCACCTCCAAGACCGCTCCAAGTGTGCAGTCTTCCTCCCCCTCAGGCACCGTCAGGATAAAGGGTCTAAGCTATCCTCGTCATAACTTTCGAACAGGGGCATCTGTTGGTACGTTCGTGTTCCTTGTGAAATCCTTGGAGCTTGGGGAACCTGGGCGTGAGAATTGTAAACCCCCCTTTCATCGTTCTAGGCCTCGTTATTGTGTTAACTACCTCTTGCGCGGGTGCCTGAGCCCCCTCTTCCTCTTCCTGCAACTGATTAGCTGGGTTCAAAGGACACTCGCGTTTCCAATGTCCGACCTGGCGACAAAGATGACACGCAGTGGTCTTCTTCAATGTGGCCACGTCCACTCCTGTCTTGGGGTCTACTGGTTTTCCCTTTCCCTGTACCTGCCCATTCTGGTTTCCCTGGAAATTTCCTTGCTTTCTTCCTAAGGTCCCTCCACTAGGCTGACTCTGTGCTGTCTGCATCTGGACAAGCATCAATTTGTCTTTTAGCTTTCGATGTTTCGATTCCACCTCATCACTACAGTATCTCGCATACCGCAATATTTCATCTAGTGGCTTGTTCTGCCAGCAGATCAAATGGTGCTGTATCATGAGGCTGATTTCCACTCTCAGACCCAGTACAAACTTTGAGACAAACTGTCCCATATCCTTGGGGTCCAAGATATCTAACCCACTATACTGTTTAAAAGCTTGCAAAAGTCTTTCATAATATTCATGCACCGTTTCCTTGGGTTCCTGTACAGTCCGATCTATCTTAACCCAATCTATATCCTGAGGTGAAATCTTCAGTTTCAACCATGTAATCACCTGCTCATACTTTTTCATGACTAGGGGTGATGGACCGTTTGTAACCGCCTCTCTATCCGGTTCCGAAGTCGGCCACTCAATAGCGACTTTACAAGCTGTCCACAAATCTCCCGGTACCACTATGTCAAACAAAGTGTTCAAATCAATCCACAATACTTTTGAAATTTTCACAAACCGCTCAACCTGTTTGTACCACTCTACCGGTTTTTCCCTCAGCCGAGGAAAATCATTTGTAAATGCAGCCAAATCACCTCTATTCCACGGCACATGCACGTACCCTCCATTCTGTACTTCCCGTAAAGGAAAATTTCCAACACCCGTCGCCCCCCTCCTGGCGGCGGCGTTTCCCTTCTGCTCTCTTTACTGGTTTCTTTTTGGACCACCTTTCTTCCCATTTGTCCAACAAAATCCATATTCTCATTCCTATAATCAGGTCTCTGGTGTGTGTTCTTAATCCTGTTATTCTTTTCTCCTCCAGCTCCTGATCACTGTAATGCAATCTATGTGGTCCCTGTAACGCTTTAGTTTTGTTCAGGTCCACTTCATATCTTTTGGCCAATTCCTTCAATCTATCATGTGCCATTCTAGCTTTTCGAGTCACATCTTTTGCTACAAACAGCAGCTCATCCGATCCATAAATTTCTATCCTTTCCAAAGGCAGACCCCCACTGATCATTTCGTCTACCTCTGCTTTCAACCTCACTACGTCTAGCAACCTTGCCTGTACTGCACTCCTCAGTACATCTCGACAACCCGAGCCATCCCGCTCATCACAGTTGCTATTCTGTCCTTGCGACCTATTCCCTTCCATCATATTCCTGGAACTTGGTCTGTCTTCCGAGACGTTTTGTGCCCTATCTCCTTGCATCCTATCCTCTTGCCTCGTTACTGTTGGTGTCCACTCCCTCAAAGCTGACTTAGATTCCCGCAAAGACCTCGGTCTTTCTGGTCTCTCCTCTTCTCTCCTGAAGGAAGAGTCCGCAGTAGCCGGTAACGGCGTACTTGTCTCCATTGGTCTTGGGAAATGAACCACCCTCACTCCAAACCCATTCCCACTCTCACTGTTTCCTTCCTCCCTTCTCATCGGTACGGAACTCCCTTCTCTCACTCGGTCTGGGTCGTATACCGGTACTATAGGGCCAATGGTAACCGGTACTGTCAAGGAGTCTGGTAATCTTGTGCTCCCCGCAGGAGGCTGTGTTATCATAGACGCCGTTGCCCCCTCCGTTCCTGTGGAAATCCTTCCCACTACTCTCATGCTAGTCTGGTTCTGGCTTTCATCAACTATTGCCACTGCTGGGGTCGTCTTTCCCTCTTCTGAATCTGGATTAAATGGTGGTGGCCTCTCTGCCAACATCCTATCCAACAAGCTGTCATCTAGATCACTGTCGTCCTCATCGATTCGTATTATTTTCCCATTTTGTACTAACAATGGGTACAACTTATCTACTTCGATCGTTTCCACTCTCCACCTTTTCTCCAATGCATCCCACCTTGCATCTTGAAATGCCCTGACCGATTTCTTCACCCTTTCTTGACATCTGTCCTTCTTCCTATCATACGCTGCTCTTATCCACGCATGTAGTGCTTCAAACTGTGTTGGTCTAGGTAGTGGTCGTAATGAAGCCATTACACTTTTTAGCTGGTACAGCACCTCTAACCTGAAAGTACCATATCGAGGGAACGACAATTCTCCTTCTGCTTCTGTCATTTTATGCCAATTCTCAAGCCAAATTATAGTATGCAATCCTACATTCTTCGCCATATAATGTGCTGGTGTATCCTCGGGAGGAGCTTCCTCTCCTCCCGAACAACCACATGTCTATCACCTCTACAAAGTTCCCGTAAAGCTTTAAAACATTTCATGATAAATCAACTTTGTATTTGCACTCAAAATGTCCGCTTTTACTTCCTGATTTCAATCCACCAATCCCAGCGCGGCTCACACCAACCGGCCTATCGCAGCGCGGCACTTGTCTGACGTCACTTTTCCTCCGCTCGCAGCAGTTCCCCTCCTTTCTAATTCACTTGTTCTCACTCGCATCTGTCCCAATCATACTCTGAAATAATGTCCGTCCTACCGAACAATTACCTCTCTGACCGTCAGTCTTACCAATGACCGATCAGCCTCTTGAGCTTGTTGACCTCAATCTGGCAATCGTCTGTCCGCGAAACGACCGGACAATCGCCTTTAGCACACTCGATAGGATTCAATCACTCGATGTTCTGCACACAATAACCTACGACCTGCGTTGGTTATTCACACTCTCACTCATGTGTTCCCTATCTTCAGTGGGTCTGTCAATGACGTCTCGTGACCCCCACAACTCTGGTCAACGTTCTCAACTCTGGGTGTATTCTACACCACAATAAATCTCCCGGTCCCGCGCGCGCTCACGGTCCGTTTCTCAATCACACAACTTTCGTTCCAACTCCGCAAGACATCACACAACAATAAAACACCGCAATCTACCAAACATCACTCTTTTCATACTCACTCTACTACGAACTGCTACTTCCGCCGCACCGGCACTCTCCGTCAGTTTTCCACGACCTCCGACATCCTTCTCCCGCGGTCCTCTGGATCTGCGTCACTCGGGCTCTATGGGGCAACTTAATCTCCTATCTTGCTCTAGATCTCCCCTTACCATCAAAGGTAACCATCCTACTCTGCTACCAACTGATAACGCCAATTCTTGTCTATTTATCTATAAGAACCTTCTGGTCGCCAAGATCTTTTTACCTGTTGAATAGTGTAAAGGAGAGAATCTCATCTGGTTATATCACAGCATTCATTTTTGTCTGAAAGGACCACTGACTCCGAATTCAAGTTTGAGAATTTATTATCGCCAAGAATAACTGAACGTGCAAGCATCTCAACACGAGGTTAAAGAAATAGATGGGCACTAATACAAATAATAATCTACGCAGAAATCTCATCCGACTTAGGATAAGGAGAATAGAAAGTTCTAGAAGGATCAACCATACTATGATTGCTCCAATTTCTAAGTTACTCTTCATTGGCCTAAACAAGCTTAAAATCAATTGCTGTCCCTACACTAACGCTAAGTGACATCCCTGCATAACGATTTTTTTCCCCGGCAATAGTGAATAAAAGGTGTCAGCTGTGAAGACTTCCTAAGAAGTGCAATCACATAGTACCTAAGCTCAGCTCTGTCCTTCTCTCAGGTCTCCCCTACCTCTTCTCTGACCTCCTCCCTCAGGGCACTATCCCTAATACAAAACCACAATACAATTGTACACGCCTTTGTCACGCCTCCTTGGCCAGGTCTTCTTTCTTGTGCTTTTCCATCGAAACGGTTACTTCATCCTGGACGGTTGCGATGACCTTGAGTCCCAGGCACCTTCTCCGCCGAAAGTATCATCCCTACATTCCTTTTCACTCCCCGTACCATGCCTCCCTCTCTCTAGCTTTCGAAAACAAAGAGTTAGTCTTGCTAACGAGACATGTGTCCTTGCACCTGCAACGAAAGATACTTTCAACAGAAACCTTCTACTGTGCAAATTAAATCTACCGTTTGTGCCCAGAGAGCCTTACCAAGAGAAACATTTCTCGGCCTACAATATAAGCTAACATAAGAATATACCAGGCCTCCCTAAGCATATATGTAGTCAGGCCTTTACATATAATTTTTAATCACACATCTTATGTTTCCCTATAAGCATTTTCATTATGATTCATATGCAAACACTGAATTGCATGTGCAACTTTAATATGGTGCACGTTTAAACTACTGCAATTACGTTACACACACGAACTAGTTCCCCTATGCATTGCGTTCACACAATTCAATAAGCATTACATTACATCAACATCCTAACACCACTATGCTGCTGATTCGCTTTGTCTCAGCAAACTATTCATTCTTTACTAAACATACATGAATATGAAACTGAATATACGAATATATGTCTAAATACAAGAGGGTGCGGCCTATCAGTGATTATGATGCACCCCTACAATTCACAAGAACATTTCGCTCTATCACAGGCACCCTGGCATGAAGGCTGATTTGAAGGATTGTTTTACCTGTCTGCCGGGCCTCTTCCTTTTACAGCACATGACACTCAATTAACTTCAGCTGAAGCATTTTAAGGATCGCATTTGACTTTGTCCAAAAGGAAGAGCACGTTTTGTATTCCTGGCAGAATTAGGCCTGGAAATGCGCGACCCCCTTCCCAGGACTCCGGGGCCCCCCTGGGGGTCGCGCCCCACAGATTGAAGACCTCTGCGTTACAGGCATCCATGCGTACGTACCAGTCATGCACCCTTAGACTAAGAAACACTACATGCATTCATAAAGAGTAACATATCTATGAATCACATGGACATAAAGAAAGCACACCAATAACGAAAACTCCCAACAGCTTTAGAGGAACTCTTGCACATGTCAACAGACATATGTAAGGAGTGGCAGAGGTGAGCCACGCGCTTTAACACATTGCATGTCCTTGCGCCTTTCCGGCTAGAGACGGGAGCAGAACACATTTTCATTCTTTTGTCGGATACATAAAACACTCAAGAAGAGACGTCTCTGTTCATCGGAATTCCATGCGTTTGATTGGACACATTGAAGCTGAAATGGCTATTTTTTTATTTTTTGCAGATTTATATAGCACGAACTCAACCCGAAGGTATTGGAGCGCTTTACATGAGCACCTGTTACGTTACACAAGGACACATTAATTTTTTTTTTCTGGTAGGCACGGGGAGATTAAGTGATTTGCCCAGAATCACAGGATGTGGACGCGACCCCGAGGCTCGAACTTTGGTTTCCAGCACCAAAGTCAGCAGCTCTAGCCGTCAGACCACAACCTCTCTTGTTCTTTCATTGCTGAGTAAAAACCCTCAGAGGCTATGCGGATTAGCATGGGGAAGGGCTGAGATGAGTGGGAAATCCTTTTTTTCTTTTTTAGGTCGAGCATCAGCGATGACCTGTTGTATCTCTCTGTGTGGCTTTGGAAAACGCACCCATTGCTATTGGCTGTTAGCTGCAGTATTCAGAAATGCTGGTTTCTTACTGGTGCATTTCTGTTGAAGTCCCTCCTTCCTGTGTTTAGCTCTCTTTCCGGCGATTTCACTCAGAGAGCATTTTCGTTGGCCATCACACAGTACAGCGTGTGATGGCCTCTCTTCTCTCTTCCCATCTTGTTTACATCGAGTGGTCCCCGCCGTTTCTTGTTTTTGTTTCGTTAAAGAGCCCCCATGCCACGCTTTCAATTTAATTGCGGTGGGGCGCCCTCGCTGTACTTACATTACCAAAGTATTTTTTGTTTGTTGTTAAAGCGCCCCCATGCTGCACTTTAATTTTAATGGTGGACGCTGCTTTTCTTTATAGTGGCTCGCCGTATTTATTTTAACACAGCATTTGTTTTTTGTTTTGCTAAAGCGGCCCCATGCTGCACTTTAACTTTAAAGGCGGCCACTCCCCTTTCTGTTTGCGATGCTCGCCGGAATCAGTTGACAAAATACACAACTCCGTAGGCTGTGGCGGTGTGCAGTGTGTGGCGTTATATCCTGGTTCCCTCGGCCACACTGTGTTATGGTAAAATGCAGCATTTTCAGTTAATTATTTATGTGCTGCTTGCCAACGCCGTTTTACGAGCGCCGCACTCCATCACCCTTCTTTCACGCTTGGCGTTGGGGGTTGTCTGCCCTTGCCGAGTGTGCTGGTGCATGTTAGTGAAATTGCATCAAAATTAGAGTTATATTTACATTTAACTTAATTAGTTGATTTTTACTCTGCTTTGCCTGTGCAAATTACTTTTGTCAGTGTGCTTTAGGGACTTTTGACTTTGAAAACAGGCGCTTACATAACGCCTTGATGTTGTTTGATTTTCTTACTAAACAGGCGGCACATAAGTTATGTACATTGCAGTGACAGAAGTTTAATGCTCTCCTTTTCAATTTAGTTTTCTCCCACAAAAGTGTGATTTAAGCACGTTACTTGAAAGTCAGTCGCTTGGACTCACGTTTAAAAGTAACTTTACACAGCAAAAAGGAAAACAGGGCAGACAATGCAACAAATGCGACAGTGGAAAATCATGCTTATATCACTACAATGTAAGCTATATACGGGTATTTTTACATTCAAATGACGTTCCACACCCGATAAAATTACTGTTATGCTGGGAAATTACAACTCTGAAAGCATATTTTAATAAAACTGCTGCGTATGACAGGATTACAGCGGGCAGGAGCTTGTCTTTTGGTGTTGTGACAGGGCAGGTAGTGTTTTCTTGACAGCATTCAGTAGGGGTTTATGAAGCATCTCAAGTAGCAATCAGGTGAGGGATATTTATAACTGTGTATTATATGCAAATACAAGCAAGACGTATATTGCATTCATGGTAGAAAAGAAAGCGGGGGGGGAAGCTTCATTCGTGGACCAGGTGGGTTATTGGTCTCGAACTTTTTTACCAACAACTTTTTGAAGCAAGGATCATCTCACACACCCATGGGCCATGTCAGAGCTAGCAGCTGGAGCATAAGGCACAAGATTAACAGGCAGACTGTAGTTGTAGTTTTATTTACTCCTATTTTGCAGTCCCCTTCATTGCTCTATCTATCAAGTGAAAAGTGGGTTTGCCTGGAGGCTAATGAGCTATTTACTGATTGAAGTTTTTGTCCACCCCTAACATGTCATTGGTAAAGTGCCTTCAGTTACTTGGCATATCACCCCTGATGGCAAGCTTGCAGAGCTCAACAGTTTTGTAAATTTGTACTCCGCCCAGGTATCAGTGAAATTTGGCATGGACCCAGGAGTCAGAAAACAGAGGTACAGCTTATTTATTCATTAGGCAGCCCCCAAAACATTTCCCCCTCTGATGACACCAGTCGGTGGAAGACGCTTCACTGAAAGCGGAGAGAATTACAAATCAGCCCATAACATTTCAATGCAGCTAATTCTTGACATTTGACATCTTGAAGAGAGCACGGCAGCAGCTGAAAATGCGATTGCAAATTGTACTTGTATTGCAACTCAACCATGGGGAGGAGCCAACAAGTATGCATTATTGCATGGCTGGAGTTTTGAAATACAGTCCACAAATGACTGAACAAAATTAATGTTTTAAGCATAAAAGGCACAGAACAAATAATATCTTATTGGTTATATACAAAGTAACAAAAAGGCTTATAACTCTTTCCTATTATAACTTTTCAACATGCTGCACTGCACCCGTTCTTCTCTACAATATAGCTTAAAGACCTTGGCAAAGCCAATACCTCTGGCTAAGCACTTATAGGGCCCCAAAAGCGAGACCTATTGGCTATGCCAATGCTTGCTTTTTCTCCTGTGAATTAGATCTTGGCGCTCATCTCAAAGTAAAATAGAGTCGTGCCAGAGGGCTCTCCTGTTATATTTAGGCACTGTGCCCAAATGGCTGTTTTTTATAAAATGCTAATGCAATGTAAGTCTTCTACCGTTTGTTTTCTGCTATAATTTCAAATTCTTTTTGAAACAGTCTGGTACATTGATACTAAAGCAATGTTCCTCGTACTCAGTTCCTGGTAGCTTATCTTGAAAGAGTGACTGGCTCAATGCCGAGTCAAAAGCCTGTTTTTCATGGGTTTGAACAGTGGCGGCTCCTCCGCTACAGCGGAGGAGCGTCGCCCCACTGCTCTGTGAGCAGTGTAAAAAGGAAAACGAAAATGATAATAACTAACGTTATCGTTTTCGTCTTCCTTCCAGCTTGGTGTGGGGTGGGTGGGCCGGGCTGGCTAGTGCAGGGGACGAGTGTTAAGCACACTCTAAAGTGCGCGTGACGTTTGACTGGCCCAAGAGGACCGGTCAAACAGTCATGCGCACTTTACATCTTCCCCACCAGGCTGCATTACACAGCCTGGTGAGGAACATGCAAAGCCTCCAAGCCCCTGTCTGAGTGCCGAACCACAGCGCTCAGACTAATCATAACGCTGCTTAAGGCAGCGTTGTGATTGGACAGGGGCTTCTGGGAGGTTGGGAGCTTCCACTTGCGGCATGGAGGAGACGGAGCCGAGGTGGCAGCACCCGGCGGCATTCAGGTAAGTGAGGTTATTTTTTTCATTCATTCCTCCCCCCCCACCTCGCCCCCTACACCACCACCCCACCAGTGCTTATTTGCTGCCGCTACTGGGTTTGAATTGTCTAATGTGCATACATTTATTCAAAATTTGTCTACGTTTGTGCATAATTTTGACACATCACAGCTCGGAAACAGGAAGATGCAAACATTGCTCTCTATTTCTGAGCTGTGCTCACTTAGACAGTGCCAAATACAGTGGAAACACTCACCTCAGCTATTAGCCAGAGAAACTGTTCATGATAAAGCCCTAGTTGGTTGTTATCCATTGTTATTTCACTGCACAGTCTTCCCTTAATCAGTTGTAATAATAAGTTGATTTAGTTATAACTTCCAAACTGGGTAACTCCCTGACTGCTTATTCTTCTATCAGATCAGACTTGTTGCCAGTCCTCTTCCCGCCACATGCTCAAAACCTAGCCTTTTAACCTGCTTACTCTCAAATGGCTTTTGGTTGTGCCTTTTTTATCTGTCTCTGATTCAGTTCAAAGTAAAGTTCAAATGTACCTCAACTCCATCCACACATCACATGATCTCCCAGTCACTCACCCACTCGCATGTCCACCGCTCAAATTAATTTCATATCTCCCTATACTAATTGACCACTAATCCTCTTTGGGTTCCGGAGTAGCATGCTACTCGCCGAAAAGCCTCATCAGGGGTAGTAAGCGCTATATGAATGTGATTACAATTACAAAGTCATTACCCTACATGGACTGAAATAAGATGAGGGCTAACGGGTGTTATGACCTCTACTATAGCACAGCCAATAGGTCTCGCCTAGCGTTGCAGCGCGAATGCGCTGCATCGCTTTGCGAGGCATGCAGTATACACTATAGTGTGGAAGCTTCGTGGAAGCTCCGCCCACTCTCCGGCCCATCTGTTTCATTGGCTTAGGTCCTAAATGCTGCCTTCCTATTGGTTTTGGGCATTGTTAGTCCCTCCTCCTGACGAGCATGTCGTCATTTGTAGCCTTCCACAGCTATCGGCCCCTTTACTCCTGCACTATTTTCTTCCCTGTCTTCCCCCCCCACGGCCCCCCCTCCTGCACTCGTAACTTCTCAGACCCCCCCCCCTCCCCGCCGGCTCACCACCTGTACTCTAGGGAGAGAGGTGCCCAGGAGCAGCGGCAGAAAAAACTTGCGGCTGCCACTCGAAGTTCACATGTATCTCGACCATGAATGAGCGTTGCATGCTAAACAAAGAATGCTGCATGGTGATTGGTCTCCGCATCTTGTAAACAATATATGTTGACATGTTTAAATGACACGCACACTCTGGCGCCATTGGTTTGAGAACTTCTGACAGTCCACTAGCTTGGCCAATAGAGAAGAAGCAGTCGAGCCCCGGGAATAAAATCGACGTTGAATCAAACGCATGTTTCGAGTAGCTCACCTTCCATTCGCCTACAGTCACAGGGGGTGTGTAGTGGGCGGAGCTTCGGCTGGTAGCGTATACCTCACGTGCCCCTCTTCTGAAATAAATGAAGGACAAAAACATAGTTGAAACTTCTTTTGCATATGATACCTTATTCAGTGGCTTTGCAGGCATACCGTGTCAAATACAATAAAAAAACAATACTTTATTTTTATTTTCAGATGTAAACAGCATGATTTAAAATTGTAATATTTTCACTTTTTCAGTGCGAAAAACCAATTATGTTATACCTCCATTTGAAATATGATTTTTTTTTAATTTGCGCTTTCATACAATCTTTCATACAATCTTAGTATCAGCTGTAACATTACCACATCACTGCTGTTTAGCAGACCTATAGCGGCGTTTGCTATGCTGCCGTTGAACATCTAGTTTAGACAGTTCTCGCATTTCAAGGTAGCTCCCCCCGCCGGTGAAGGGCTGACGTCACGTCACCAGGCTCGACACAGGCTAGTCCTTCGTCCTTCGTCCATGGCTATGGTGTGCCACCTGTGCGGGCGCCGCTGATGGCGGCGGGCGCGCGCCTCTGTGTGTGACAGCTGGATTCTGGGAGCTAGTAGGTGCTCCCATGCTTTGTGCCCATGGGCTGCCGGTCCGTGCTGCGGGTGACTCTGCTCACCTCTTGGCTGCTGCGCTGGGCGGCGGCTCTTGTCAATGCATTCCCGGGGGAAGGTGCCAGCGAGAGCCGCAGTCTCAGGTGCTGATGTGACAGTGGAGGACGACGAGACAACGGCCGAGCAGGAATACTACGAGAGTGGAGCCCGTGACGACCGGCCGTCCAGGTGAGCTGGTGCTCTGGTGTTACAAGCCAAGTGGGTCACCTACCCTAGAGGTATATGCATCCTCCTACCCTCCTCCAGGGAAGGGGACGAAAAGTAGAGGCAAAGGATACAACAACATGCACAAGATGGGGTGCAGTCAACGTGTATGTTGGAAGTGCAGGACAAACGGCAGTAGAACGTCACATGAGTTTGGGGCAATTGATGTGTCGAAGAATACAGTGCAGTCCAGTTTAGCTGGGTGTGCAGCCTAAATAATGTGTATAATGCAGAAGGGGGATGCAATCGACACACCGGCATGGGAGATCGTGTATATATGCTATGCACCTGGCTGATGTGGGGTGATGTCATGGTGCAGTGGTCGTTTGACATGGGGCCAGGGCAGCTTCTGATGTGATAGGGGTACAACCCAGCTGAGGCTAGGGAGTGCATGCAATCTGGCAGTACTAACTTGTTTGAGGGGTGGGCATAGCGTCTGAAGGGCATGCCGGTGGTCGGAAGATGTACAGCTGACTATAGAAGGATGAGTGCGGTGCTGAACCCAGGTGAGGTACGTGCACCGTTGTACGGCTCTATTCGGCATTGTATTCCTGTTGCCTAATATGTGCGCCATCCTGACTCGTGATGGCCAATTTTTCACACACATTGACCCCGCTGCTTTTTTTCAGACTGCTTATTCTTCCTGTAGAAGATGCTCGTATGGTCACTGCAGCTCCCCCCTCGCCACCCAGGCCAGAGATTGATCGTGAACCCCTTACAATCAACTTCTGTCTAGACTAGAGCAACAATCCCCAAAGCGCAGCTGAAGCAACCCCCCCACCCCCGTCCCCTGGCACTACTGCCGCTGCTGGTCCCGGTTCTGGTGTTGCTGCAGAAGGGCGCCTGTGGGACCGACAGTTTGAGTAAGAGGGAGTGGGGATGGGGTGAGTGAGATTACACGGGGCGGGGCGGGTGGGTATGTATGCCTGGACGCAGCTCTTAACTTGTATGCAAATACTGAAGCACTTTTATAGCGCGGCTCTGTGGAGTGGTCTTGGACTCCACAGCGCCAGCGACGTTGAAATGCTGGTTCAACATGCACATTCCATTGGACAGGATGGATACAGTGTGGGAAACAGCTGTATCATTCATGTGAAGGCTACTTTACCACTGTGCACAGGGATGTGAGGCATGCAGGGCTGCAAGAGTTTGTGATGTCAGCGCTTGGGGGTATGTGTGGCAGACCGTAGGAATGCAGGGTAGGGGGAAGGTGTGCATGCTTAATATGCATTTAGGACATGGCTGAGGGTATGCAGTATTAGGGACATGGCATATGATGCATGGGGCAGTGATGCAGAACACCTGAGTCTGTGCTGAGGGTGGGAAAAACGTCCATCAGTGAAGTGTAGGCAGGGCTGGGAGGGAATGCCATGCCAGAGGTACACTGCACAGTGGGCATACTGGGTGGTGGATGCTTGCGGTGATGTACTTTAGAGAGAGTGAATACTCTGGATGGAGGGAGGCTAGGGGTGTTGGAGTGAGGGCTGAGAATCAGACACATGCCCTTATAAACAGTAGACAAAAGATATCGGCGATAAAGGCTCTCGGAAGTGAGTGTTTTATGCTTTCTCCAGTTTAAAATTATTGCCGAAGACTATAACTTCTTCCACAACTGTTGGAGGTCTTGTGACGTCAGAAGAGAGTGCACGTTTCTCAAACCTGTGAGTCAGGACCGCAGTGGAGGTCTGCAGACAGTGGGTGGGTGGGTGGGTTCGCATCGCCTAGACCCTGACGGAGTTGGGTTATTCCATTCTAGGCTGTAACTAACTTGTAAATCTGCAGAATGTGGGACTCAACACTCAACCTTTAATAACAAAAGAACATTGGAGCGTAATTAGCTCCGGTGCCTTAAAGGGCGTCTCTAGAAATTGTTTCATTCATCTCCCGACTGACAGAAGCAGCAAGGTCCAGGACATATTTCACATCCAGGCTGGTTTAATCACTGCATTAAGGGTTTATAGGAGAGCCACTGAGCCAGGGTCTTATTACCAAAGTTAAACTGTCTGCTCTGCACTCTCCACTGCTTCTGAAGCTAAAGAGTGCTGACAGTTCTGCTAAAGACAATCTTGCGACTCCAGTGATATTAATTGCATTTCCTTCTGTTTCTTTGAAAGAATGTCTGACGCACTCTTCAACATTTAAAGCCACTTCACAGAAAACATGAGGCTGAATCTGTATGATGGCTTACAACTTCAAAAATGTCTATTTGTCTGCATTGATCCAAGATTAAAAATGATTTTTTTGTATTCATCTTGCTTATTGGGTGTGCAGGTAAAAACAGCTCTGTTTACTTTATTAGCTCGCTCTGTGACCACTGCATAAACAGCACCGGTAATTTTGCAGTTTGCTAGGTGCACATTTATCTTAATGGAGGGCCAAAGATGAGAATGGGAATGTTTCCTCTCATCCGGAGCTGATCTCCGTTTTACTTTTTCACAAAAATAAAAAAGGATAAAAAAAAAAATTCTTAAATATTAATTGCAGTTGTAAATCACACTGCATCACCCAATGTGTAATAATTGTCTAGCTATTCAATCCCTGGCGGCAAAACATCCAGGATATTGTGCTGCATAGCTACACACTTATAAGGTCCCAAAGGCGAGACCGATTGCATTGCAAATGCGTGTTCTGTTGTGCAGCCAGTTGTTTTTCTCTGCTTGCTACTTCCTGATGGTCACATTAAAGCACTACATAAGCAGAGAGCGGCTGGCATTGTGGCAGATCTTGAAGTGCTGGGGAGAGGAGTTGGCCTAACGGCTAGGGCGGTCGACCTCGAATCTGGGGAACTGGGTTTGAGTCTCGGCAATGACGCTGAACATCCTGTGATTCTGGGCAAATCACTTAATCTCCCCGTGCCTAACAAAAATGTAATGCAACTGGTGCTATGTAAAGCGCTCTGATACCCGATTCGGGTCAAGTTCGCGCTATATAAAACTCTGTAAAAAAAAAAAAAAAAGTGCTGAACTGCTACATGAGCATTCTGAAATGTTCCTAAAGCTTAATGGTTATCCCTATGGTCTGAAAAATGTATCTATAAATGTTTCAGTTGGCTCTTTGGTCATACATTCCTTGAGAGGAATCCCTACAACCATACTTTTGGAATTACTCTACTGAAGTGCTGTCCTCACTAGTTCGGTGGCTCAATGCCGGTTCACTACTGTTATGATTTAAGATTAAAAGGAGGCCAGAGACCTAAATCAATGCAACTCTAGGTCTGGCTTGATACTGCACCTGTCTCTTAGACCTATTGCTAATATTTCTTTAAAATATACATAAAGTGGCCATTGGCTTCGTGCAGAGGGAAATTCTTTTTCAGCATATGTTATTGGCTGTGTGGTGTATCATGGTGTGCTTGCATTGCATTGATTATTTACATATCAAAAAGAAGCTGAATCATCACACACAATATTTTCCTTACACATGCATTTGGAGTAACCAGGCCCTTTACAAACGTTTAACATTATGTACAGGCAGCAATCATTTTTATTTAGTTTTTTCTTGCTTGAAGGCTTTTTTAATGTTTCACTCAGAGCCTGTGTGTGACACACATATATGTACTCATATATGTTTACAGACACACACTTGCACAGGGGTCCACAATCCAGTGGCATTAAACATAGCAGGCATTGTCAAAGCCAGTGTGTCTGGCATTAATGCCTTCATGTACAAATGGACAAATGCAGTTTGCATGCATTAGAACATCAAAGTCAGACTTATTGGATTTGCCAATGCTTGTTGATATTATGATATTAATAAAGGACTTTGTTTTCCCCCGTGTTTTCAATCTCTGACAATAAGTAGACTGGAACGTCCTTGTGTGGCATTGGAATTGATAAATTAACCCATAGTGAATGTAAAATGCAGTGCCAGAAATCTTTACTGTGAGATTGTTTTATAAAAACGTCTTATCTATGTTTCCTTTCAGTCAAGAAACAAAGGCAGACAATTTACAGGAAAATCCTGTTCTACCCAAAGAAAGTAAGTGCCACAGTTGGAGACCTTATGCAAAAGTGTGTGCTAAAAATGTGTATTTCTGTCAGGGGCTAAACCACATCTGACAATGTCATTTCTTCATGTAAAACAAACATAATGAAAGGCTGTTATGAAACTGAATTAACTGTACACAACTGTATGGACTATAGGGTGTTACCGTTTGCAGTGGCAAATTCCAAAGTGGTAAGCAACAACTTTGGGCACTGAAGAATAACTTTAAGGCTCATTCTCAGTTACTCACAAAATTCAAAACTAATCTCTGACCTTTGCCTTTTTCAGAAACAAATTTGGAATAATGTGCAGTAAAACATTTACCGTATTTGTTTCTGCATTGTGTCCAGCACAATTACCACCTGCCTTTAGCTGATGGCAATATGTAAGTAAGACTTGTTAGGTTTGACTTGGTGCCATTAAGGCCAGACCAGACATAGATATTTCCCTGGAACTGCTCCTGAAAAGCCGAACCTATAACCGGCGCCATCCATAAAAACCAACTACTGTCCAGTGCTTAATTCACACCAGTGGTTAGTGGGGAAGAAGTCGGGCGGAGGGTTTACCGGCTCGTATTTGTGGGGATCGGGACTTATTTTTTCTCATCAAACTTTGACACATAGAGAAAGAAAGACCAGAAGAGGGAGAAGAACGGCGGAACAAAATGATAGGAAAGCAATGACAATGGGAGGAAAACGGGGGGAAGAAGAACCTGTGAAAGTGAAATAAAAGAGACAGGAAGTGTAGCAAAGAGACATGAAGTGGAAAGAAGACTGGGCATCCATGGTATTCAGCAGCAGCCCCGGCCCATTATGCGTTTTTTTAAAACAAATTATGGTTTGGTATCGTTGTCAGCCACAGTGAAGGAAAAATAAACTTCCACAAGCATTCCATAAAAAAACCTCTCTGCCACATTACAACTGGCTAAGAAAATGTGACGCACTGTCTCATGGGACTAGAATCTTGAGGAAGGAAGCTGTGTGCACAGCCAGTTCTCATCTCACCAACTCTGGCTGGCTCAGCACCCAGTTGTTGCAGATGATGGTGGTAGCAGCAACATGCAACAGTGAGTGAAAGACTAGCTTTTCATCTTAGCCAGACCACGCTAAGCAACAACTTCAAAGGAACTTTGAGAGCACAAGAACAGTCCAACAGAAACTCACAGCAATAAAATAGAAGAAAGACACAAGAATGAGATTCAAGTTTGAATGATGGGATTTTCTGGGAAAGACACTACAAAGGGGTCGATTCGGATCTCGGCCGGTAGGGCACTGAATCGTATTCGGCTTTAACGGATCCGATTCGGAGCCCTCTTTCCCAACCGATTCGGATGTGCGTCCGGGCGAGCGAGTACGATGCGAGCGCTCGCGAAATCGTCGACCGACTCGTTCGCGGGACCCACCCGCTCCGACCGACTCGCACGGACACGACTCGCACCGCGCAATGGAGACGTTTCCCGGCCGGGTAAGTACGATGCGCGCCTCGAGCAGTCCGACCGACTCGCGCAGTCCGGCTCCAAAGAGCAGTCGGAGCCGGACTTTGGGGGTCTGTGTCAAACCCCCCTGTACACGTAGCCGCGCGAGTCGCACACAGGGGGGACCCATGGGTCCCCCCTACCTGTGCATGTACGGCACGAGTCGCTTCGACGCGTACCCGCTGTAGGGGGCGCCCTTGTTCGCCTCGCACCCATTGAGTCAATGGGAGCCCGCGTACGCGTTGTACGACCGGCTCCCATTGACTTCAATGGGAGTCCGACCGAATCGAGTCCGATTGCATGCGAACGCATCGTACTCGTTCGGTCGGACTGCTAGGGTCCGATTCGGTCGGAAATCTCTCCGGGTCCTGCTCGGTCGGGGAGATTTCCGGCCTGAATCAGAATCGGCCCCAAAGTGTGTGCAATATCTGAGAGCTTTTGAAAGTCATTTGTGACAATTTTTCCATGTTGCTAATTCTACCTGAAGTATGTATTAAAATCAACAGATGTTAAAACAGTTATACCATTGGACATAACATAACATGGGACCATCCACAGTGCCGACCGTCTTTAAAAGAAAACAATGCTTAGAGATTACATGGGTCATGTAATGCTTAATGGTCAGATAAATTAGGTAAGCTGTTTGTTACAACACAAAGGTGCCTTTGGACTTGATTTAGAATATCTCCTCCACTTTATGGTAAGTGCATTATATCCCTTGGCACTTGTAATGGGGTGGACAGATATCCGTCACATTTCTGATATCCGTGCCCCAAACTTTAAATCAAGCTATTAATCTAATATGATTATCCTTTAGGTCCTGTTACTTACATCCTTCTTATCATGCCTTTCATTGCACAATGCAAAGTGTTTTTTTAAACAATGTTCTTGATTTGTTGGCTTGTACGTACCCATCTTAATAAAACACATTCAACAAAGCACAATAAATATCTACTCAGTTGCCTCGTGAAGTACATCTCCAAATCAGATTCCCGGAGCTAAATTTGGGGAGCCATGGTGGCACAAGCATCAACAAAGCATATAATCCCAATAATCATTACATATTAGCCAAAGTACATTCAGAGGAAATGGTAGCAGTTATTACTGCTTGCCGGAAGGGATCATGTAACCACAGCAAATTTGCAAAGGGCCCCAGAATTATTCATATTTCTTCAGAAAACTTCGATTTACAAATCACATTTTCTTAGCTAAAATGCACCAATCCATATCTTACTACTTATGGTTACTCTACTGAAGATTACTCACATACTAATACTTAAGATTACTCACCCAGAATAATGCAGTGTTTTGCATTGCAACCATTAGAAATTTTGCTCCAAGGGACAGATTTACCCCATATTCAGTATGGAGATCTCTGCCACCGGGGTGGAGATCTATCAATGGTAAAGTATAGGAACATTTTCCAACTACTTTTACTTTACCATACAGAGATCTCCGTATGGTAAAGAATAGGAAACTTTTCCCTATACTTTATCAGACTGAGATCTCCGCTCTGACTGTGCAGTTTCACTATGGTAAAGTATAAGGAAAAGTAAAAGAGTTTATTTACCTTAGAAAAAAATAGTAAACATATTTTTCTGTTAAATATTAATTTAAATTAAAAATAAAAATCTCACGTTTAAATTACAAAAATGAATTCCCACCTAAGTAAAAAAATATATATATTATGCATTAATAATGAATAAAAATGGTGTATTGAATTAATTAAAAGTAATGTCATTATATTTTATTATATGTAATCTTACATTTATTGTTAATGCTAACAAGTTAAGATGTGTTATAATTAAATAAATATGTATTATTTTTTATATTTTTTACAATAGATACATTTACATTAAAATGTATAAATGTACATTAAATACCATTTGTATCTTGCTGATATTTCTTCTGGTTTGAATAACACTAATACGCACTTGCCGTCGGTGGCCGGTTTTTTGTACACTGACGATATTGTCCTGCTGAGCTACACAAAGGTGGGGCTGCAGCGATTAATTAGTAAAACTGCTATGTATGCCTCTTCCCATGGGTTACAGGTCAACTTAAGTAAAACAAAAACCTTGTTAGTGGCAAAGGGCAAAGCAACTCGCCCAAAATTCAGTATAGAAGGGACCGGGCTGGAGTCAGTTTTAGAGTACAAATATTTGGGGCTAATATAAGATGCAAGGGTCTCATTTAAGCACAAGTGTGCTGCACTACAAAGAAGGAATAACACTATAATCGTAGCATTTTCTTCCCTACGGAATAGCTTAAAAGGTTTGCCCCTCAAGCCATTGATACAAGTTTTGACAGCCAAACATGTTCCATCTCTGACATATGGTGTGGAGATTTTAAGAGGGAAGGCTGATAATATCATAGATAAGCTTGTGACAGGGACTTACAGTTGCCTGTTCAATCTCCCACAGCATGCCACGCCGGCACAAATCCGATTAGAGTTTGACCTGAGAAGACAATACTTAAATAGCTTAGGGGGATATTTGAAATTTTGTCACAAACTTAGAAACAATAATAATTCCACTCTTATGTCAGTTGTTTGGGAGGAAATAAGGGATCATAAACACATGAAGGCTCATGAATATTTCAATTGGCTATATGCACATTTAAAGCAGAACAATTATGGGCCTGCATTTAATAGCGTTATAAATGGGAGTAGCAAAAAACCTCATCATTATTGGATAGAGAGACGGTGGCGGAAAGATCCCACGCGTGGATGGTAATTGCAACATATGGCCAGCTAAAACCCCAGCATTATCTGGGGGGTCTGAATGGATGAAATGCTAAGCTAAAGCTTTTGAGACTCCGGCTTGACAACTTTCAATTTTGCAGTGACGCTCCAGCCTGGAAAAAATTGAGTAACATAACGTCATGCCGTCTCTGCAATTATAAGAAAGAAGATATTTGCCATATAGTTTGTAGTTGCCATGCCTTAATAGCTGAACGCAGAAATCTGTAAAGACAGGATTTTAATCATTATGCTATACGTACATGCCGCCAAGCAGTAATAGCCGGCCTGTAGGGAGAAGATTTACAATTTACCAGAAGATTCTTAAAGTTTGTATATATTGCAGAGGGGAAATTAGCTAAATGTGCTCAGTAAAGGGCTTTCACTTCTATTCAGCCTATCAATTTAGGAACAAACCATCTGGAAGGGCAGATAAATATTGTAAGTGTTGAACTGCGTCCTCATTACACGAGCATCTGGAATAACGTGTAATAATTAGGGCTAAGCATTGTCAAGCCTTGAGATGATTTTACAAAAGGCACATTGCACTTTAAAACTTTACATGTGGTAAGCTCACCTTGTTTAATGCCAGGAGCTAATAATAAGCTGGCTAGGACTCTCCATAGGCCATGCCATAGAACTGAATGGGATTACTCATAGCGTGTAGCATGATTAGTAATCAACAGAGGAAGCAGGGCTATTTAGGCAAAGCTGAAGTAGTAGGTAGATCATGTTTTTTGTAAATGCACTTTACTAGTATGTTTTTAGGTGGTTTTTAACCAGATGAATTAAACGTTTTTACCATGGGAATAACCCCTATTTTAATTGTGCTTTTACAAAGTTGTCTAACAGTGATATTATGTATGAAATGTGTACAAATGTGTCATATTGTAAGTTTTTATTAAATGAACAATAAATGTCATCATTCATTCATTCATTAAATACACGTATACATTTATATTTTTGATTACTTTAAATAATTTACATTAATTTAACATTCTTCTGGGGTTTTAATTAAATCACTACCTCTCTTGATTTCTATTGGAGGGTATTGCAGTACCAGTGGTTCGCCATGTGTGGTACTCGATTTACTTCGGTTCTGAGCTGGAGTAATTTACTACTGTTTTGAGTCCTTTATTAGCAGCACTGCTTTACAAGGGCTGTTTGTGAAAAGGAATGGGCTTAATCTTTTCTGGGTGGGTACAAACCCCTACTTAAACCCCTCCCTATCCCTCTTTTGACCCCTCCTTACTCCTACCTAAACCCCTCCCCTTTAGTAGTAAGTATTCCCCATATTCCAGACACTCCCCCATGTGTCCCTCACATTTACAACTAAAACGTATACTTACAGTCAGGGTGGAGATATCTGCACAGAAAAAGATAAGCGAGGCAGAGACAGAAACTCCTCATGTAGAATTGTGAATAGCATTTTGTAAAACGTTTGTGGTACTATTGTAGTACTGATCCAGCGCGATATTAGCAAACAGCAATCATACACAAAACACTCACTTGGGCCCATACATTCATACTACGCTAATACTTATGCTGGGGTGTCAGTTGTACTCTTTTATCAAAATCCCTGCTACCAATTACCTTCTGATTGAAGAGTAATGACTTACCAATGAATCCTTTGCTAATTGGGAAGTTTAAAATGAGTGACATTCATTAAAATACATGATCCTGAAATAACCACTGAGTCAGGAATTTTAAAAATGTTTATCTAAAGATTTAGCAGAGTAAAATACAGAACCACACGGTACTTAATCGCATACCCAAGATGAAGCATAGAATAATTATTATCAATGACGGTTCCTAAGAAAAGGAGAGGATAGAGTCAGCAGCGCAACTAAAGGTTGCATTATATTTACCTAGGTGCGAGAACCAAACCCCTTGGCCAAGGAGTTGGAAAGAATAGGACCCAGGAAGGATGAAGAGCAAAGACCTCCTCCAGGTTCAGGACAGGACCGGTGACCTCCCTACAACGACGCCTGCGCCATTCCCCTCTCTGATACTCGGCTTCTCCTCGATTTCTCCCGTGTCTCCCTTCTAATGGACTCTGCCGCCCCCTCCTCAGGACCTCTTCGGGACAGGGATTCAGTCTGCAATCGATCAGCTTGGCGGTCTGGAGCTCTTCTGCCTGTCAGCATGGACGCCTGTTCTCTTGCAGCATCTCCTTCCTCCGACTAAACTAATTAGCTAATTCTATATCTGTTCTACCCTTCTACGCCCATGTACCTCCCATTAATGTTGCTAAAATATGGGACCACTACTTCTGATTGGACAGGGACAGGGGGTGGATTCTCACACCATATTGATTTGTCTTGTATTTCTGAAGCCTATTGTTTTTAAACTACCGCCCCTTCAATTTAATACATTTGCTTCATTTCCCAACCGTCTCATGACAAAATTGACAATTTATTCATATAAAATGTTTCTCTTCGGCGAGAACATCTTGGAATGTAGTGGTGTCGGCTAGCAGGTCATGGCCTTGGGTGATGTCCAAGTTGACTTCATCTCCTTCTATCTGGTCTGCCACTGCAGGGCGCATGTGCGGAATCTTTGTCACACGAGCTTTCAGTGCACCAAACCCAGGCCCAAGTTTATGAACTAATGAAAGTCAAAGAAGAAAACATTAAAATCACAAATAAAATGTTTCACTGTATGCCCACTCTTTCTACTCTATTCCCATTTAATTATAAATTCTATCCCGCATTAGTAGCGTTAGAGAAACAACAGTTTAATAATGACATGAGAGCAAGCTGAAGCATGTGAAAACATCAAGCAGCCATTTTAATACACACTGCGCAGAAGTAGAAGTTTCCCACCAAGCAAGAAGAGACGTCACAACACGTGATATGGTTGGGACATGCGCAGAAAGTTTCCCGCGCTTTAGCGGCCATTTTGTATTACGGATAAGCGTTATTCATTAGTAAAACACATAGGCAAGCATCCTCACTATTCGTGTAGTGTATGCAATGATTAATATGGACAGTACAAGTTTTAAAATAGATTAATACTATGAGGTGATTGCATACGAGCAAGTCTCATTTGTGAGTCCTTGCTCCATCAATCCCCTCTCTGATGGCGTTTAAGAGCCATCAAATACTACCCACAATCAGATGCCAACTTCTAGCATATTGCTTCATTCTCATTTTTACACTTTCTATTTTTACCATCCCCTTTCAATTTCTTGTATAATTCACTTCTCCACTCTTCAAGTTCTATTTCATCAATCTTTCTCTTCTTCCCTTTTCCTGTCACATTATATGATCCATTCCTTCTACGGCATTTGCACCATATTGTTATTGTCAGTACTACTATTGCTATCCCTGCTAAGGGTACTAATATTTGACCTATAAGTCCTTTTCCTATATTAGCAAACCAGGTACCAATTGACGCAATACTACTTGTCAATCTTTCCCATACACTATCAACTTCCAGTGGTTTAAGTTCCTTCTCAAGTTTAGTTATATTCTGTATATACGTTCCAATTTCTGCACTCTTATCAGGAATATAAGTGCAACAGTGTTTCGTCTTAAATAATTTACAGACTCCGCCCTCTTTTGCCAATATAATATCAAGAGCAAGTCGATTTTGCATCACCATAGATCTAATCGCAACCATTTCCGCATTAATCATTAGAAAACCTCCAGCAGTATCCGTTGATAAACGATCAACCACTGTAGACAATTTACATATTTTCCTTGAGTTCAGAATTATTCCCACTGAAGGTATCAATGCACCAAATAGATCACCTACAATTTCAGAAAAACTAGCTCTTTTAGTACGTATTAATTCGCTATTGTTTTCATTGCTCCCAGTGTTTCTTTTTACGTGGTATATCTTTGGAAATACTATTCCAAAATAACAACTTCCATACTACCGTGCAGGAAGCCTAAAGTAAGCCTTATTCCCACACACATAATAGATTCCAGGAAAAACTGAATCTGTTCCTCCTTTGATTCCCCAACCTCCAAGAATTAAGAAATTGTGTTCACATTCACTGGTACCGATGAAAACATTGTTATAATCAGTCTTTAACCTATGAAGACAAATTTTTCCTGTCTTTACAAAATCCAGAGCCATGGCAGCTTGAGCCTTGCCAGGTGTGTAACTCCCTTTTTTCTCAGCCCAAGGTGGCAAATGAGCCTTATGCTCAGAAGCTTTCTTTTGAAAATCTTGTCTTCTATCTTCTACTAAATTCAAAAATATCTTTTCTTCTTCATATAAAGAACATGTTAGATTGTGTCTATGTGCATGTGTTATGTCTATTGATTTCATTGTTAAGAAAAATTCTCCCATAAACTGTGCGTCTTGACTACTAAGCACTGGGTTCATACTCTTTCGAATCGGAACCTCAGAAAATATCACATCTAGGTTCGAATAATAATACTGCAGTCTTCCTGTTTTATAAAATAAACTAGACAAAACACTACATGATATACCATATGTCAGTGGTAAGTGATGGTATGTTAATCCTTCTGCTACTGATTCAGGTAACTTCATACAGACATAACAATTACTAACTTCCATTGTGTCTACATATTGAAACAATAACTTTGTGAAAACGTTTAAATTAGTGTCGTTATCAGCTATTTCATAATGAATTTCTGGTTCATTTTCTGCCATTAGTTCTACTCTATTGCCCTTCATGTTTGCTGTCCTCTCCTTAGTTTCATTATTAATCTTTTTATCCATTATCATAAGGTAAGGAACTGCTACAATCAGGACTAACCATACTAAAAGCACCATTACTAGACTACATATGCATATTGCACAGCATCTTCTACAACATCTCTGTTTTGGTCTCCCAGCAACTCTATCGTCAGGCATTTTCGACAAGGAAGATCGCTCTTCTTATCTATTTCCTCTTTTTCTTTATATGACTCTTTTGCTTAGTCAAGGTGGTCTTGTTTCTTTTTCGTACGTCAATTCTGCACTTGTTCCTTCGTCACCACTTTCACTTGACTCTGAGCTTTCGTAATCTTCAAGAATGATGTAAGTCCAATCAGGACCCTTGAATGTGTTATTCACAAGTTTCAGTCTTTTACTTCTTCTTTTCTCAGTTTTATTTTCTTGTTCAGTTTGACTTGTTACTTTATTCACTTGATCTGGATCTTCACTTCTGGTTGTTATGTGGTACTTTACTCTTTTAATGACACTCGGCCAATGATCTCCTTTTCTTGTTTTCTTTGTTTGCACTGTTTCTTTATCTTCGTCTTCAGAAATCTTTTTATTCCCACTGCTTAGTACTGTTTCGTTTTCTGCAATTACTGTGTTTCTTGTTTGCTCTTTTTCAGGTCAGATTGGTTTCTCTTCAGCAGCTCCACTGCGAGTTTCCAAAAGGTGACCTTGTTCTTGATTTATTTCTTCATGTTCATCATTCTCATGATCTTCTTCTGTACTCTTCTCTGGATCTAATTGGTTCTGATCAGGGCTTATTGCACTGTGTACTTCTGCAGCCTGACCGGATTCTTCTAAACCTGTCTGTCCCTGCTCAAAATGTATTAGTTCTTCGTTAATTTGAGCCCAGTTTCCTTTCCCTATCTGACCTTGCTCAGGTTCTCTTATTGTCTCTTCTTCTTTTCCATGAGCTGCTTCTTCTTCACCTATCTGTTCTTCTTCAATTTCTTCCAATCTTGTTTGACTTCTTGTTCTGTGGTAAACTTCAGGGATTTCTACCACCGGTATCCAGTCCTGACTTGTGCTCGGTTGTTCTTCTTCAGCTTCTCTTGAATCTCGAGCCTGAGATTCCTCAGCTGGGCAACCTTCAGCTTCCTCAGTGATTGATGCTGTCTGAGGATTTTCTTCTTCAGGATCTGGTACTCTTTTGGTGTGGCTTACGTGAATCCAATTAGGAAATCCTGCACACTTCACTGCTGTATTTGTGGTCAGTATGTCTTGACAAGGACTGCCCCATCTAGGTGATAGACACGTTTCTCTGGTGTGATTCTTCACTACCACCCAGTCACCAGGATTCAGATCATGTTCTTGTTCAGGCTGCCTGGAAACTGCGTCTTCTCCAACCTGATGAGAGACAGAACGCACTAGGTCAGCCAGTCCTTTACAATAGTCCAGAACCATATCATCAGATATATTCAGTAGTTTGTTTGTGGGAACATGCGTTTGTCTCATTGCTCTTCCCATCATTATTTCGTGTGGGCTCAATCCTGTTTTTCTGTCAGGTATGCTTCTGAGTCCCATTAAAACAAGTGGCAATGCATCTGGCCATTCTAATGATGTTGCTGCACACATTTTTCCCAATCTTGACTTTATAGTGCCATTCAATTGTTCAACCACTCCAGAAGCCTCTGGACGATATGCACAGTGCAGTTTCTGTTTAATTTGGAATGCTTCACAGATTATTTGGATTACTTCACTGTTAAAATGTTTTCCTCTATCTGATTCCAAAGTTACTGGGAAACCAAACCTAGGAATGAGCTCTTGTAGCAACAGTTTTGCGACTGTAATGCTGTCATTTCTCCTGGTAGGGTAAGCCTCCACCCACTTTGAAAACAGACATACTATGACCAGTACATATTTCAGCCCTCTGCATGGTGGTAACTGTATAAAGTCGAACTGTAGTCTTATAAATGGTCCTTCTGCCTTTCCAATTTTTCCAAACCCAATTATTGTCTTCCTCCCTGGATTGTGCATCTGGCAAGTTAAACACCTTTGGCAAAGACTTTCTGCAACAGCCCTGAACTTAGGATTATACCAGTTTTGTCTGAAGAGCCTAATCATTGCATCTCTCCCTATGTGTGTGTCTCCATGATACATTCTGGCCATTTGTGAGAGTAAACAGTCTGGCATGACTGGTCTGCCATCAGCACTGATCCACACTTCATCATCTCCTCTTTGGGAACAACCTACTTTGATCCACAAATTCTTTTCATTTTCATCAACATCATCTTGTAATCTTTTGACATCATTCCATGTTTCAGGTGGCATGTACAACATAAGTTGGCAGCTGATTCCCATTCTTTCCACCCTCTTATTGACTTACAATCTATTTTTGGCACAATGTTGAGCCACCAGATCTGCATATCTGTTGCCAACTACCACCCAGTCATCTCCTGACTGATGTGCGGCACATTTCACCACAGCCAATTCTTTTGGTGATTGTATTGCTTCCAGCAATTCCTTTACAAACTGTCCATTTTTAATGGGGGATCCTGAAGAAGTCATGAAATCCCTCTGCATCCATAGTTGGCCAAAATCATGCACAACCCCGTAACCATATTGACTATTGGTAAATATAGTTACTTTTTGATTCCTCCCAATTTTGCAAGCTTTTATCAAAGCAATTAATTCAGCTACTTGTGCAGATTTTACTCCTGGTAAATAGGATGCTTCGACTATTCCAGTTAATTCACATACCGCATAGGCAGCAGTTAGTTTACCGTCTTCATGTCTTTGACATGAACCATCAACAAATAGCTCCCTGTCTGGCTTTCTGAGCGGCTGTTCCTCTATATCTGGGTGAGGTTTCGTACATAACTCTGTAATTTGTAAACAATCATGTTCATCTTCTTCGTCATCTTTAATTCTCTCATGATATGGGTCTGGTAGTAAGGTTGCTGGATTTATTATAGTACACCTCACCATGGTCACATTTTCAGCACCCATTATTATTCTTTCATATTTAGTCAGCCGACTAGGAGTAAGATGCTGAGTTCGGGTTCTTGTCAACAGAATCACAACTGCATGTGGAACATACACTTTTACAGGATGTCCCATCACAATTGACTCACTTTGTTCAATGCTCAAACAAGTAGCTGCCACTGCTTTTAAGCATCCTGGCAACGCGGCTGCTACTGGGTCCAATGTAGCAGAAAAATATGCTATAGGACGTCTGTCTAATCCGTGTCTCTGAGTTAGGACAGAAAGTGCACAATTTTCTCTTTCATGACAGAATAATGCAAATTCTCTTTTATAATCAGGCATGCCTAAGGCAGGTGCTGAACAAAGGGCGTTTCTCAATTTTACAAAAGCTTCTACACTTTCATCATCCCACTCAACAGGATCTTTTGCTTTCTTTTTCGTCATGTTAATTAAGGACTTAGCTAGTAGGGAAAATCCTGGTATCCATTGCCGAGAGTAGCCTACTATTCCTAGGAACATTCTTACTTGTCTTTGGGTTACAGGCATTTGCATTTTCTTTATTAATTTTACTCTTTCAGAGGTTACTCTTCTTTTTCCCCTCTCAATTTGATGTCCCAGATATTTAACAGCTGTTGTACAAAACTGCAACTTTTCAGGTGAGACTTTATGCCCTTCTTCGGCCAAAAGATTTAATAGTGCTATGGAATCAACGACACAGTCCTCTCTGGTGTTCAATGCCACCAATAAGTCGTCGATATACTGCACTAGGACTGAGCTTCCTGGCATCACTAGTTTCTCAAGGCACTTTTTCAATATCTGATTGAAAATGGAAGGACTTTCCGTGTACCCCTGAGGAACACGATTCCATACATAGACTTTGTTCTCAAATTTAAATGAAAAAAGATACTGGCTATCTGGATGCAATGGTATTGAAAAGAACGCTTGACATAAATCGATTACGGTGAACCATCCTGCACTCCAAGGAATTTGGTATAGAATTACTGCAGGATTTGGCACTATAGGACAACATGGTTCCACTATTTTATTTATTTTTCGCAGGTCCTGAACAATCCTATATTTTCCACTAGGTTTCTTTAGTCCCATGATTGGTGAATTACATGGGCTACTCATTACTTCTTTCAGTATATTTTGTTCTACAATTCGATTGATCTCTTCAATGACTCCTGCCTTCACTTCTGCACTCATTTTGTACTGTCTGGTATTTGGGAAAATCGCACCCTCCTTTACAGTAATTTTAACTGGGTCTATTTTAGCCATAAGTCCTACTTCTTTTCCTGTGAAATCCCATACTATGGGGTTTACTGTACCTTTTAATTCTTCTGGCAACTCATCTTTTGTTAATACTGAAAACATCTCATCTACTTCTGTACCTTGCTTTGCAATCATAATTTTATATACATGGTCTTCATCTGGTGTCTGAACTGCCACACCATCCGGTGTGCAAAGAATTGTACAGTTCATTTTGCACAGCAAATCCCTACCTAATAAGTTCACTGGGCTGGAATCACATACTACAAATTGATGCATTTCTCTGAAGTTTCCAATTTTAACTTCCATTGGTTCGGTAAGAGGTGTTCTAATCCTTTGATTAGCTACCCCTACTACTTGGATATCTTCACCAGAGAGAGGAAGGTCTGGAATGTCTGCTGTTCTTACAGTAGACCTGGTAGCACCAGTGTCCAAAAGAAAAGTAATATCATTACCTTTCACAGTTCCTTCAACATATACACCTGACTGATCTACCTGTAAGGATGCGCCAAGTACGCACTCCTTCTCCCCCTCTCCTAGGCACCGTCATGAACTGTATTGACAGAAATCGTCCTGTAAAAGAAACTGTGATGTTATATAATCATTCTTACCACTTCCTCCTTGATATCCGATGTCTGTACCGTGCTTTGCTCTGCTTACATTACCCTGAATAGGTGGAGGTGGTAACTGACTCTGAGGATTTACACCCTGCTGTGAGTCATTCTGCGTCTGTGGATTTAAATTTTGATTTGGGCCATTATTATTCCGAATCTTTTTACATTCATCCTTCCAATGCCCCAACTTTCCGCATCCATGACAAGGAAATTTCTTTTTAGCTTCTTTTCTACTCATTCGTCCTCTCATTTTTCCACCATTCCCAGAATCACCATTCGTTCCAGAATCCTTTCCTTGATTCTCACTCGGATTATCCAAATTAATTCCCTGTTTCTCAGCCATTTTCACCTGTGCCCACATTACCTTCTCCTGCAATTTCTTGTGCCTATCCTCAATATCATCTCCACAATATTTTGGATATTTCAAAATTTCATCAATCGGCTTCCCTTGCCAACATAGCATGTGTTGTTTAATCATCTGACAAATCTCTGGCTTCAAACCGTAAACAAATCGATACACAAACTGACTCATGTTCTTATCTCCAATGTCCTCAAATCCGCTATACTGTTTAAATACTTGCAATAATCGCTCATAGTAGGAATGTACTGATTCATTAGCTTCTTGTGTAGTTCGGTCTATTTTCACCCAATCTGTTTCTTTTGGTGGTATTTTCCCTTTCAGGTAAGTTATCACCTGCTGATACTTTTTCATCACATCATTTGACGGGGCACCTGTCTTTGGGTCTCTAGGATATTCTTCGCTTGGCCAATCCACTGTGATTTTACAATCTGTCCATAAATCGGCAGGTACCACTATGTCAAACAAACCATCCAAATCCTTCAGCAGTACCTTTGACACTTTCACAAACCTCTCAACCTGCTTGTACCATTCAATTGGTTTTTCTCTCAACTTTGGAAAATCATTCGTAAATGACAAAATATCCTGTCTGCTCCATGGGACATGTACATATCCTCCTCCCGCAACTTCTCGCATTGGGTACATTTGGTCTGCTTTCCCTGTTTCCTTCATCACATATTCAGATGTTGTTCTACTTGATCGTGCTTCTTCCTTTTTCTTGGCCCACCTAGTTCTCCATTTTTCTAGGTCTCCCCATTTTGGTAAAACTATCATTAATTCCTTTACTTGTAATTTTCTACCAGAGGCATTCATGTTTTCTAAATCTTTTTCTGAAAATTCTGCTCTATAGGGTTTCTGTAACACCTTTGATCTCCCTATTTCTATTCCCATCTGTAGTGCTAAATTGGATAATTTTTCATGGAATAATCTTACATTTCTTGTGATACTCCTGCACATGAACAATAATTCTTCATCATCATAGGTATTTAAGCGATCTAGTCCTACATTTCCTGCTATTATTTCTTCTAATTCGACTTTCAATTTATGAACGTCTATTATTTTTGGAGGTGTGCACTGTTTATCTGATTCTTGTGCCCACCTTTCTAAATCTTCAGGGGTGACTATTGTGGCACTTTTTGCTCCTGATGAAGTTACTAGACTTATATCTTTCGAACATCCAGGTGTAGTTCTTTTGGGAGTAATATTGACAGAATCTCGAATGGGTAAGTCCATCAATGATATTGTGGATTCGCTGTCACTAAAGTGATCTTCAACCATTACTACTGCTTCAGGTTTTGTAACGTTTACAGGAGTAGGTGCAAGTATCGGTGGAGGACAGTTTCCCTGAGAACCATATAATGGAACTACTGGACCAATTGTTACAGGTATGGTCAATGAATCAGGATGTACTTTTATCTGTGTTATTTTCTGTATTAATTCTGCTCTGGTTTTCTCTAGGGCTTCCCTCTCTTTGTCGTGAAGTATTCTACTAGGGGTGAATTCATGCATTACCTGTGGTACTAATGGGGTTTTTAACGGTGGTGCACTTGGAGTGCATCCACTTATCCCTTCCTGATATGGTGGGGGTTCCTTAACATTTCTTCCATAAATTCGTCTTCAGAATCGTCACTTCTCATTAAATGTGTTGTCTTTTCTGTGCATTTACTCCCTAATTTCTCCTCTGCTGTTAACAATGGATATAGTCCTTCTGTAACCATTGCCCTTCTCGATTGTTTCATCTGACTGTCCCTAGATTGATGTTGGTTCCTGGGAAAGAATCCTCGATAACCCCTGTTACTCCTGAATCGGTCACGCTCAAATGCTTCGGTTTCCCATTCCTCTAAAGCTTCATATTGAGTTAATCTAGGTCTGGGTTCTAAATCATTCATCCTTAATCTCAAATTTTGAAGAATTCGCCCATTGAACGTACCATTCTCGGGAAATGCTAATATTCCATCATTTTTGGTATATTCTATCCAATTCTCTATCCATACACAAGTATGATAACCTCTGTCCATCATCACAAAAGAAGCGGGCGTTTTAGCTGGTGGAATGATAATTCCTTCTCTAGTTTTGATTGGTTTGTCCTTTTTAAAATAATTCTTAATCTTTTGTAAAAATGACATTTTTCTCTTTTCTCCGTACATCTTGGGTAAATATCGATGTATAAAATTATATTCTGCAAAGCCTAAATATCTCCTATCCGGACGAGTTCCTGTTAAAGTCGGATCACGTTTTAACATGCAATCCTTTATCCACTAAGATTTTCGCTTCTATAATTTCGACCAATCAAATGTCTACTATCTTTTATTTCCGAGCCAATCCTTGCGCAGCCTTTTGGTGACGTTTGTCTGTTAACCCCTCCTTTACAATCTGTGCTTTTCTGTCCCTCGCTGATTTAACCAATACCAGCGCGGCACCTGTGACGTCAGTACTGCTCCTGACTACTGACACCTCCTTTACAAGAGTCTCTCCGCACCCGCTGTTTTAACCAATCCCAGCGCAGCGTTTTGTGACGTCAGCTCCCTCTCCGGCAACTGACCCTCCCTTTACAAAAATTTACGCAAACTTATTTTCTCTACAATTCTTAATTAAGTTTCAATAACAACATAAAACATTCGCTATCGTGCCAGTTTCTCTAAATTCGAAAAAGATAGTTTCTCTCACACTTAGTAAAACCTTTCCGTTTACTAACATACACTTACGAGTAAAACCCTTCCGTTTACTCTTCAAACAAGCTTCCGAAATACCTGTTACTTCTTCAATGTTACCCTTTCTAGGTGATATAACATCAAATTTTTACCAGTGTACTCCTTTGCTATTACTCACACGCATAGAGTCCCTAACGAGTACTGATAGCCCTGCTTAACTTTTCAGTACTATTTCTGCCTGGCAGATAACCTCACTGCAGTATGGCTTCCACTTACCATCCGCTATTCTTTTTACCCCGGGAATTCTAGACAACGTAAAACAAACTTTGAATACACGGATGTTAGTTCATAAAAATAAAATTCTCATTACCCAATTAACAAAGAGTAACCATCCTCTGATTACCAGAAAACTGATCCAGCGCGATATTTGCAAACAGCAATCATACACAAAACACTCACTTGGGCCCATACATTCATACTACGCTAATACTTACGCTGGGGTGTCAGTTGTACTCTTTTATCAAAATCCCTGCTACCAATTACCTTCTGATTGAAGAGTAATGACTTACCAATGAATCCTTTGCTAATTGGGAAGTTTAAAATGAGTGACATTCATTAAAATACATGATCCTGAAATAACCACTGAGTCAGGAATTTTTAAAATGTTTATCTAAAGATTTAGCAGAGTAAAATACAGAACCACACGGTACTTAATCGCATACCCAAGATGAAGCATAGAATAATTATTATCAATGACGGTTCCTAAGAAAAGGAGAGGATAGAGACAGCAGCGCAACTAAAGGTTGCATTATATTTACCTAGGTGCGAGAACCAAACCCCTTGGCCAAGGAGTTGGAAAGAATAGGACCCAGGAAGGATGAAGAGCAAAGACCTCCTCCAGGTTCAGGACAGGACCGGTGACCTCTCTACAACGACGCCTGCGCCGTTCCCCTCTCTGATACTCGGCTTCTCCTCGATTTCTCCCGTGTCTCCCTTCTAATGGACTCCGCCGCCCCCTCCTCAGGACCTCTTCGGGACAGGGATTCAGTCTGCAATCGATCAGCTTGGCGGTCTGGAGCTCTTCTGCCTGTCAGCATGGACGCCTGTTCTCTTGCAGCATCTCCTTCCTCCGACTAAACTAATTAGCTAATTCTATATCTGTTATACCCTTCTACGCCCATGTACCTCCCATTAATGTTGCTAAAATATGGGACCACTACTTATGATTGGACAGGGACAGGGGGTGGATTCTCACACCATATTGATTTGTCTTGTATTTCTGAAGCCTATTGTTTTTAAACTACCGCCCCTTCAATTTAATACATTTGCTTTATTTCCCACCCGTCGGCGAGAACATCTTGGAATGTAGTGGTGTCGGCCAGCAGGTCATGGCCTTGGGTGATGTCCAAGTTGACTTAATCTCCTTCTATCTGGTCTGCCACTGCAGGGCGCATGTGCGGAATCTTTGTCACACGAGCTTTCAGTGCACCAAACCCAGTCCCAAGTTTATGAACTAATGAAAGTCAAAGAAGAAAACATTAAAATCACAAATAAAATGTTTCACTGTATGCCCACTCTTTCTACTCTATTCCCATTTAATTATAAATTCTATCCCGCATTAGTAGCGTTAGAGAAACGACAGTTTAATAATGACATGAGAGCAAGCTGAAGCATGTGAAAACATCAAGCAGCCATTTTAATACACACTGCGCAGAAGCAGAAGTTTCCCACCAAGCAAGAAGAGACGTCACAACACGTGATATGGTTGGGACATGCGCAGAAAGTTTCCAGCGCTTTAGCGGCCATTTTGTATTACGGATAAGCGTTATTCATTAGTAAAACACATAGGCAAGCATCCTCACTATTCGTGTAGTGTATGCAATGATTAATATGGACAGTACAAGTTTTAATAGATTAATACTATGAGGTGATTGCGTACGAGCAAGTCTCATTTGTAAGTCCTTGCTCCATCAGTACAACCAAACGTACTACAAAAAGCAGTTTGTGAATTGGCCCGAAGTGTCGATTTCAGGTTGCAATGGCATCAGAACAATGAAAAATGCAGAATATGCTATTCCTATTTACACTCCAGGTAAACAACACTAATGTACCTAGGTGGAATACAGGTCGGTGAAAATATTTAAATTTCGGAGCAAGAGCCCTACCCACCAACAAGGGTAGCATGCTTCATCATTGGGCAGCTCCTTGTTGGGCTGGTGCTGAAATGCCCAACGGACCCCTGAAAGGGGGTCTTTGCCAGGAGAAACAGCATTTACAACGCTGTCGGTACAACGCGGTACCATTACAACGTGGTCAGTACAACGACCGCATTGTTACCACGCATACCATTACAACGCAAGTCATTACAACAACTTGCTGTAGGGGGCTTTAGGTGTTGGATTTGCAATCCAACACCTTCCCTACTGTTGCACAGACTGGAGTTGGAATAGTAAATTATACTATTCCAAACTCCAGCGCCCCCTACAGCAAGTCGTTGTAATGACTTGCGTTGTAATGGTGTGCGTGCTAACAACGCGGTCGTTGTACTGACCACGTTGTAAAGGCATGCATTGTAAATGCATGCGTTGCAACGTCATATATTCCTTTGCCGGAGTTCTTTTACTTATCTGCCTGTTAATGACGTTTACTTGAATATAAAAAGGCTTTTTATGAACGTGTAGATTGGTGAGGAAAGTGGAAATAAAATCAACTAAGGAACCCTACCATAATTATTTATTATTTTGGCCGGATGATGATGAAGCTCGCCACCATTGTTGGTGGGTGAGGGCTCTTGTTCCAAAATTTAAATATTTTCACCGATCTGTACTCCACCTTGGTACACTAGTGTTGTTTTCCTAGGAGTGTAAATAGGAACAGCATATGCTGCATTTTTTTTTATAGTATTGGGAGTGTGTACGCTGGACCTTCATTACTCCATGTCCCTCCAATTGTTGATAATCAGAGCAGTGAAGCATGTACTGGTAGTCTACATACCTTTAGGCTTGCAGTACACTGATTATGTCCACATTACATAGAAGCAGTCATCACAATGACCAACCTTGTTGCATTCTAATCAAACCTTGAAGCAATGGAATGTTGTGTCATGTACACTGTAAAAGACACACCATTTTAATGTTTCCTTAAAACTGTTGACACTATCTTATCAGATAATCTAAAAAATATAGTTAGTTACTCAACTACATTTCCGTCAAGTGGCAAGATGCAGCATGAGGTGACATATTGCCTTCCTAAATAGATTGAAGGGTATAGATCTGCTCCCTAAGAATGAGAAAGTAAATTCTCAGAGAGACAGGCAACGCAAGTTTGGCTCAAAATGAGCCCTCTTTTATAATAAAATATACAGTGAAAATCACTGTCAATATACAGTGAACAAAGTGTTACCGAAGGTCAATAAAGAGAGAGCGCGTGGGAGAGGATATGGCGTAAAGGCTAGAGCGGCTGACTTTGAAGCTGGGGAATCGGGTTTGAGTCTCAGCAGGAGACTCAACATCCTGTGATTCAGGGCAAATCGCTTAGGGCTTGATTTAGATTTCGGCAGATGGGTTACTCCATCACAACGGTGATGGATATCCCATCTGATGAAGTATAAATCCCATAGGATATTATGGGATTTATATTTCGGCCGACGGGATGTCCGTCACCGTTGTGACGGAGTAACCTGTCTGCCGAAATCTAAATCAGGCTCTTAATCTCTCCATGCCTAAAAATGAATGTGTCCGTCTGTAATGCTACTGGTGCTCATGTAAAGTGCTCCAGTACCTTCAAGTCAGTTTCCTGCTATACAAAACTGCAAAAAAAAAATCAAAATAAAGAATAAAAATCAATAACACCTACCACCATAACCTAAATGAATAATAATTAGTCCTCTTCTGACCTAATGTCACCGAATTTCGTTACACAAAAAACAATGCCAGACTTATGACCACCAGACAAGGAGAAGCTTGAACAGTTATATTTGCGAATTCACGACGGTGCAGTGGTATGGTTATAGGTAAAATGGCGCTCCAAGAATGAGTAGCACTTACACTCTATTTAGATTTCTGAGAAATTTATATGGACGGTGCTGAAAGGTGAGAAGAACCACCAGTCTCCCCAAACACGTGGTCGAAACCAACATAAACATAAACACAATCCTCAGCACACGTCTTTTAAGTAATATGCAATTATCCAATTTGTTTTAGTCAAGCATAAATGATACAGAGAAATTTTCGAGCTTGGTTTCTTTTCTTTATTCTCTTTGTTCTTGCATCAGCCAACACGTGTTTCGACGCACAAAGGAATTTTGTCCCGCGACTTTCTCAAGGCTGTATACACAAAACAAACACAAGCCCTTTGTAAAATTACACAAAACAGGTGTATTTAAAACACCCATCAAACCTCACCCGTGTGCATAGCTGTATTCTATACGAATTTCTGCGGCAAGCACAGGGATCTTTGCCCAAGAGACCGTGCTCATTCCAAAGCATGATAAATAATAGGTTGTTAAACGTAGGCCATCAGAATCTCGCCCCGTATATTAAGTGGTGATGGAGAAAACCAATAAAAAGGTCCTGATTGTCGGTATCTATCTGCGTGCACCCAGTGTGTGTGCACTGATCAATACGTGTCACGATTAAAAAAGCACGATCAACTCCTGTGTCACACACACTTGAGGACCTAGTGCCAATTACTAGGTGATGGTGAGACGAGCAAAATCAGTGCAATAAGTGTGGTGGCTTTAAAATAAATCCCAAATCACTCCTCACAAGTAAAAGATCAGAAATACCTTACAAGAGTCCAAAATGTTCCCTGAAAAAACCCATAACCTATTTTAGTATGCACTATTAAGAGTCGACCGGTTCACTAGATATCCAGTACAATGAAGTATTAAGGCTACCTACTTTATCAGTGGTGATAATTCCATCCCACTGGAAAATTAAAATCTATGTTCCGATGTCCACGTCGCATTTAACCGTGGATCTTCGTCATGAGCCAAACCTAGAGCACTAAAGAGAGATAGGGATGTCTTAAACCTCATATGTGATCACGTATCGGCTAAGTATAAGCAAACTTCCTGTATCTTAGCGCCGTGTACAGCAGTATATAAAAGGACACAGCATAAATCAGCAGTATTCAGCACGCTATTTAAAGCTATCTGTGTTCGCGCTGGGTATTATTAAAAAATTACATTTCAACGTTTATGATATTACGCTATGTAAACCTGTATCTAATAACATATAGCATGTCTCTACAGTAATCACCACGCTATTCCAAAATATCTATGTTCCCGCCGGGTATTCCCCCAAACGCCTCACTTAAGCTTAAAACTCTTAGTAAACTTAACCAGGTGCTCCAGATTCTTCTAAATCTGCTGTGTCACTCATTCAAATCAAAACTTCCACCATTACCTCGTGTCACTATTTAAACGCTAGGCTACTACAATCCAGTGCCTCTGCTTACTGTAAGAAGGACGTGTAGGTCCCCACATCAGCGCTGTGTTCTCGAGTGCGAGAATGCCGGTCTCTATGATCCACCATTTTTAAAACCTTCCAGCTCACACGTGACATAAACAGAGAAAAGGGACCAGATCCCCTTCTCAGCTTTGGGAGCCATCTTGTAACGTGCTCCTAATGTGCTAAAAACAGCCGGATTGCTATTTATAATCAACACTGGACTGACCATAAGTTGGATATCAAACATATTCTAAAACGCAGATTATATTTCCTAAAATTGCATGAAAGAAAAAACATCCGCGTCCTTTCGTACTCCTCCCTTCTTGTATATCGTTCCTGCCTCTCAAAACGGGCGCCATCTTTAAGCCATCTATTCCATATACACGTGTTTTCCTATTAGTTCAGTGAACACCCAAGTGTATCAAAATTCTCGTGTGAGTTTGAGATATTGGAGGTTTCCATTCCCATGCATGTTATAATTAGTAAAGTGGTGCATACTAAATTGATAAACAAATACATATTCACTCAAAGAACAGTTATTAACAGAATTGTTGCATAAAGTAAATATTAAAAAGGCAAAAGAAAGGAAAAACTGTGGTTAATGAAAGGTCATACAGTTTCTACATTAATCAACATTGAGTACATCAAGTTGTTCATTTACATAGAAAGTAATGTAACTCTGGATTGATGCTCAGTTTCTATATCAGTTTCTAAATTAATCAACATTATGTACATCAAGTTGTTCATTTACCCAGAAAGTAATGTAACTCTGGATCAATGTTAATTCCTATATCAGTGCACCGTAATCTCATGATCCAGAGTGCTTCCCTCTTCCGTAAGGCTAGCTCTCTGTTTCCTCCCCTGGGGTGTCTCTGAGTATGTTCTATACCATAAAATGAAAACTGTTTGTTGGTATTCTGTGAGGGGCAATGCATGATGTGTGCAGAGATGGGATACCTTTCATCACTCTGTTTCACTGCCCTCATATGTTCTGCAATCCTTTCACGTAATGTTCTTTTTGTGCTCCCTACATACTTTTATTGCATTTGCATTCAATGACATAAACCACAAATTTGGTCATACAGTTTATGTTAGTCAATATCTTGTATGTCTTGTTCCCTGGGCCTCTGAAATCTGTCTTGTTGTTCCAAGCCCATTTACAAACAGTACAGTGTCCACATCCATAGAACCCTTTCATTCGTTGGGTTAACCAATTTTCTGTTGTTAACGCTCTGGGGTAACTAGGGCAGAGTAGATTTCTCAAGGAAATCCCTCGTCGGTATGTGATGTTGGGTCTCTCTGACACGGAAACCCCCAGGGATCTGTCTGCTTTTAGAATGTGCCAGTGCCTGTGTAGACTCCGCATCATAACCGCTGATAGTGTATTATACCCTGTTATCATCCGCACTTTGTCATCTCTCTGTGTATCTTTGGTACGTTCTCTAAGAGTGTCTTGTCTCTTAATTTTTTTGATTCTCTTCTCCGCTCTGGCCAAAGTCTCATTATTGTAACCTCTTTTTCGGAAGCGGGCCAACACTCCTTTTTTGCACTTCTCATATTCTTTTTCTTCACTACAATTGCGTCTCACCCGAACAAGTTCACCAAATGGGATGGACCTAATCTGGTGAGCTGGATGAGCACTAGAAGCATGAAGTAATGCATTACATGCTGTTTTCTTGCGGAATAGTTTGCTTTGAATCTTATTGCCACTTGTGTATAGTTCCACATCTAAGAACGCAGATTCTCTCCTTCGTATGCCAATCTGTTTATGGGTTGGTTCGAGGAGATGAGGATCTGGGGCCCAATGGGATCCGAGTGGAATGACTCTATTTTATATTGGGGTCGTTATATTGATGATTGCTTAATGATATGGACAGGCACCACCAGCAAACTCTTATCATTTGTCGAATACCTAAATGGTAATGATTGCAACATCAGGTTTATTTTAGAGCACAGCACAAGTAAAATTGCGTTCTTAGATGTGGAACTATACACAAGTGGCAATAAGATTCAAAGCAAACTATTCCATAAGAAAACAGCATGTAATGCATTACTTCATGCTTCTAGTGCTCATCCAGCTCACCAGATTAGGTCCATCCCATTTGGTGAACTTGTTCGGGTGAGACGCAATTGTAGTGAAGAAAAAGAATATGAGGAGTGCAAAAAGGAGTGTTGGCCCGCTTCCGAAAAAGAGGTTACAATAATGAGACTTTGGCCAGAGCGGAGAAGAGAATCAAAAAATTAAGAGACAAGACACTCTTAGAGAACGTACCAAAGATGCACAGAGAGATGACAAAGTGCGGATGATAACAGGGTATAATACACTATCAGCGGTTATGATGCGGAGTCTACACAGGCACTGGCACATTCTAAAAGCAGACAGATCCTTGGGGGTTTCCGTGTCAGAGAGACCCAACATCACATACCGACGAGGGATTTCCTTGAGAAATCTACTCAGCCCTAGTTACCCCAGAGCGCTAACAACAGAAAATTGGTTAACCCAACGAATGAAAGGGTTCTATGGATGGGGACACTGTACTGTTTGTAAATGGGCTTGGAACAACAAGACAGATTTCAGAGGCCCAGGGAACAAGACATACAAGATATTGACTAACATAAACTGTATGACCAAATTTGTGGTTTATGTCATTGAATGCAAATGCAATAAAAAGTATGTAGGGAGCACAATAAGAACATTACGTGAAAGGGTTGCAGAACATATGAGGGCAGTGAAACTGAGTGATGAAAGGTATCCCATCTCTGCACACATCATGCATTGCCCCTCACAGAATACCAACAAACAGTTTTCATTTTATGGTATAGAACATACTCAGAGACACCCCAGGGGAGGAATCAGAGAGCTTGCCTTACGGAAGAGGGAAGCACTCTGGATCATGAGATTACGGTGCACTGATATAGGAATAAACATTGATCCAGAGCTACATTACTTTCTGGGTAAATGAACAACTTGATGTACATAATGTTGATTAATTTAGAAACTGATATAGAAACTGAACATCAATCCAGAGTTACATTACTTTCTATGTAGGCACGCGGCAGCGGCGATTCAAGATGGCCGGCACTTGAAGAGCTCCGCTAATCCGAGCTCCGCTCGAAAACGAAGGAACCGTTCCTGAGCAGCACCGGTATACCGTAATTGTGGTTTCCTGCATAAGAGCAACACAGGACCATGATGGCAAGTTTTTAGACCTTGGGAAGGTCTCTTTTTCTCGTTATCGGCCCCGTTTGTCTCCACTCGACATCGGCCGCCATTTTGTATTTTGCCTCATGCAGCACTTCATCCGACTATCAGGAGAATGTTCTCCGGATAATGTTTTTGCGTAGCATTATTCCCCGCATTTAATGCTGACCTTGTTGTGCCTCACATCAAAAGAGACAGACCAGCATGTACACTGATCCTTATGTCCTCCTCAATAACGGCTCCGTTTGTTTCAGCCGGGCAGCGGCCGCCATTTTGTGCTTTTCTTCACGCAGCACTCCACTCGACCGGGAGGAGAGTGTCCTTCGGGCTGACCATGTTGTGCCTTACATAAAAGGAAAAAAAGAGGCAGACCAGCATCTATACTGATCCTCTTGCTGCTGTGTGAAGCAGATGGCGTTCTGTTGGACATATGCCCCTTCCTTTTTACAGCGGATGTCATCAGCTACAGTGTTCAATTCTGGCGGTATCTAGTGAAGTAATAATTTTTTTGATTACAGACCGCTTTTATCTGTGGACATTTCGCTGGTCACTTCTTCTTGGCTCTTCTCCAGTATACTAACAAAGTCGTCTCCTGCTGTGTTGCTTTCCAATCCTAGACTGCTGGTGCTTTCTCTCCTTTGCTATTATGGATTCCCATCATCCACACAAACCCCAGGGGGGTGCTGCGGGTGGACGAAAAGACACTGCGACTGGTCCTGGCAAACGTACAAAGAAGGACCCGCCCTCTCCGTCAAAATCACCGCTCCCTCTCACATTAGAGGATATAATGGAGGAACTGCGCCTCATTCGTCCTTTTATGTCTGACACAGCTGCTACTCTGCAAAGGTTAGATGACAAATGGACTGGATTAGATCTGAGGCTTTCGGATGTGGAGCAAAAAGTCAGTGATGCTCAAGATGTTATAGCCAAAGTTGACTGCCTTACTAAAGAAGTCAGTTTGCTAAAGAAATCTACAGAGGACTTAGAAAATCGTAATAGGCGTAACAACCTACGCATTTATGGTATTCCGGAAGGTTCCGAAGGATCAGATATGATTATATTTCTGAAATCTCAAGTCCTTCAGATTGCTGGTTGCGCAAAATCCACAGACTTTAACATCCAGAGAGCTCATCGATTGGGGCCACAGAGTGCATCCTCCTCGTCTAAACCCAGAGGTATAATTGCTTATTTCCTTCTCTACTCTGATCTCATGGAAATTCTCAACGCAGCTAAACAGCACAAGCAGATGTTCTGGTCTGGCCACAGAGTTTTCTTCAGTCAAGATGTCTCCAAGCCAACTGCCACTCGGCGTAAGGAATTCCTCGACCTTAGGCCTGCCTTGAGATCTATGAACGCCAGATACGGGTTAATACATCCTTGCTTCTTCAAAGTTACCTACAAAGACAGAACTTCCAGTTTTGAAGATCCTGCCGACCTCCGGAAGTTCATCCACGCCCATAAAGGAGAATCCATGGAACTTAACAAGCCTTAATTACTTTACGTTATTTTTTTGCTCTGTTTTGGTATGCTTCTGTATGTAGTTTGTAACCTCTAATTATGTCCTTGTCTGTTATTTCTCTCATTTCCCAGGTTTCCCCAGCACGGAACTGCTGTAGTTGTTCTCCACCCTTGTTACCCCCCTGTCTGTAATGTGTGACTCATGTTGCTGCAATATCTTCCCATTGTTTGGTAAGTTCCCTTCCTTTTGTTCCGTAATGTTTGCCTTATGTTTTTATACTTGCTTCCTTACTTATTTTTAGAAGGCAATCTTGACTTTTCTCTGAGTCTCTTTGCCTGTGTGGCTGTCTCTCGCCGCCCCCCCTCACTCGTCAATGTTCTTCTTCATCTTGTTCTTTATGACTAAAGCCGCTCGGTTTTTTGTCATCTTCTCTTGGTTATCTTTCCTTGGGAGACTATGTTATCCTCCCTTGCTTTTTCGATTTCCTTCTTTTCCCTCCTCGCTTGTCATCTCTTTCTTTCCCTCTCTTAACTGGCGATTATGCTTTTTTTCCCTATTTTCACTCCCTTCTCTTTCTCCACTTTTTCTTCCCCTTCCTTCTGGATCTTTTTCTTGCACAGAGTTTTTCGTTCCTTTTTTACTCTTTTATAACAAAGTTTGTACATTTACCTTTTCGCTCATTTCCTTCGCCATACCAAAAAATGTTGTGTACTCTTCTTCCTTTTTGCTACTCTCTTTAACCCATTCCCTCTCTTTTGCTATACTTGTATCCTCTTTGTCTCTTACACTTTCCCTTTTAATGAATTTCCATATTTTACTTATTAACTTTTCTGCATTTGTTAAGTTTTGAGGTTGTTTATCCTCCTATGTACATTACCTATGAAAAGTCTCCACATCATTTCATGGAATGTAAAAGGTATGCGTAATCCTGTTAAGAAGCAGAGAGTATTGTCCCACCTGGCTAAACTGAAATGTCATATTGCTCTGTTGCAAGAATCACACCTCAGATTACAAGATTTGCCTTAATTACGTAAACATTGGGTGGGTGACATCTTTTGCTCCCCAGCTGATAATAATAAGAACGGGGTTGTTATTTTGTTCCACAAGTCGTTGTCTGTTCACCTACAAACCGAATCTAAAGATACCAATGGTAGATGGCTTCTTCTAGACGTTACAGTTAACAACACTCCACTCTCTTTTTGCAATTTATATGGCCCGAATGGCACTGACTTATCCTTTTGGTCTGATTTTTCCACTCTTCTCTCCTCACATTCTGCTAACAATTTGATTGTGGGTGGTGACTGCAACCAACTCATGGATCCCTTTCTAGACCGAAAATCTCAAGCCAGATACACTCCCAACAAGATGCAAAAAACTTTCTACAAGGCGATTACTACAAGAGGACTGGTTGATGCCTGGAGAACCTCACACCCGGATGCTCTTGAGTTTTCCTTTTTTTCTCCTGCACACAAATCTCATTCCCGTATAGATTACATTTTCCTTACTCAACATACCCTACAATTCATGAATGACATCGAGATTGGCTCCATTCTTATATCCGATCATGCCCCCATCATTTTAGATTTAGATTACCCTTTACCCACACCTTCATCTCGGCGCTGGCGCTTTAACAATTCTCTTCTCTTGGACTCTCAATTTGTGGAACAGTTTTCGCTCTTTGCTCAAGAATTCTTTCTTCATAATCTCTCTTCTGTCTCTCAATTTCATTTAATATGGGATGCCTTTAAGGCTTCTGCCAGAGGTTTTATAATAGACTTTGTGTCCCGGAAAAAGAAGAAAACTCTCTCTGAATCTACATCTCTCCTCAAACAAATTAAAACGTTGGAACACCAGTATTTTTCGGCCAATTGCCCTGACACATTATCCAATCTGATTAAAGCGAAAATGCAATATAACAAACAGTCATGGGATTTGGCTTGTAATAACCTCCTTAAATTCAATGCAAAAATGTATGGCGGAAGGAACAAAGCCGGCAAAGCTCTAGCCAATTACCTTAAAATTAAAAAACAAAAATCTAAAATAGCTGCTATTAAGGATCCTTCCGGAGTTTTACATCTCTCAGATGCCAAGATTCTTGAGTGTTTTACTGACTACTATACCTCTCTGTATACCCCAGAATTTTCCCCTTCTATTGATCTTATCGATTCCTTTTTTCAACGCATTCCTAAAAATCCTGAAAATCAGGTCGACCTTTCTTCTTTAAATATTCCTATCTCCGAACAAGAAATTACTGCTGCAATTTCCCTTTTACCTAAAGATAAGACACCGGGCCCTGATGGTTTTACTCTTCGATTCTTTCTCCAATTTAAATCACTTCAGATTCCTCACCTCCTTTCCTTAATTACTCACTTTCTTACTACTGGTGCAGCGCAAGGCACTTTTTCCCAGGCTATGCTTTGTCTGATACCTAAAAAAGATAAAGATCTGTCCTTATGTAAAAACTATAGGCCCATTTCTTTGATTAACACAGATTGTAAAATCTTTGCAAAATTACTCGCCATACGAATTAATAAAGTTATCCCTGACCTTGTAAATATATACCAATCCGGATTTGTCAAAGGTCGCTTTATTACAGATAACTCACGCACTTTTCTTAATATTATCCATTTGGCCTCTAAATTGGACTCTCCGTTAGCCGCCATAACATTAGATGCTGAAAAGGCGTTTGACAGGGTTGAATGGGAGTTTATTTTTAGTGCCCTCAAATGGCATGGTTTTGGCCCTCCTATCCTTCAATATATTCAACTACTTTATTCAGTCCCGACCACTTCTGTCTGGGTAAATGGTTGCCAATCTCGTTATTTCCCCCTTCTCAGAGGGACTAGACAGGGATGCCCTCTTTCTCCCCTTCTCTTTATCCTTGCGTTGGAACCCTTCTTAGAAACAATCAGACGCTCTCCTCACTATTCAGGTCTTCAACTCAAATCACTTGACCTTAAATTCACTGCTTATGCTGACGATATTCTTTTATACATTTCCAACCCATCCACTTCTCTGCCAGCTTTTTTTCACTCCTGCAGGAGTACTCAAAAGTATCTGGCTATAAATTAAACGTTGATAAGTCTGAAATCTTACCTCTTAACAAATTCTGCCTCCCTTCTATGTTTGCAAATACAGGTTTTGAGTGGACTTCTAGACATATCAAATGCCTTGGTATCTTATATGCTAACACCATTAAGGAAACTATCAAAATCAACCTGGCGGACATTCTAAAGAAAATTTCTGCTCTGACTGACTGACTGCTATTGACTGACTGACTGACTGACTGACTGACTGCTATTCCTTTCATGGTGGGGTAGATTAGCCACCATCAAAATGATGCTTCTTCCTATCATAAATTTGTATTTATCCATGCTTCCCATTTCTCTTCCAAACCCCTTTTTCGTGTTATTAATAGTTCTCTCTCCAAGTTCCTCTGGAACAACCGTAAACCTAGGATTTCATTGGTCCGCCTTCAATCTCCCAAAGATTTAGGTGGTGTCAACTTTCCTAATATTCGCCACTACCACTCTGCTTTCACTTTAAAGCAAGTATGGACTTCTTTATCTGAGACCTCTGATCCGCCTCTAACTGCATGGAGATTGTTGGAGCAAGCTCAGTATTCTCCTTTCTCTTTTACCTCTGCTGTCTTACTGTCCCAACCTCCGAAACGTTTCTCTTCCCCTATTTTTATTCACTCCAAAGCAATTTCCACCTCTCTGATTCACTCACATTTACCGTCTGCTGACCCCTTTTTGCACACCCCAATTTGGTACAATAAATCCATTAAGATTAACAAACGTACTTTATTTTGGAAGGAATGGATTGACAAGGGAATTATTACACCACAACACTTAATAAGAGATGGTTCTTTTATGGATTTTTCAGATCTTCAAACCTCCTATAACGTTTCCTCCTCTCATGCCCTTCACTATCCCCTGCTTAAGGAATCTCTCACATCTCTCTTCCTTCAGGATCCCTGCACCACTATTTCTAATCAGACACTACCTACTTCCATTGATTTCTCTACTCAATTTAGTGCTTCTTCAATATATAAAATACTATCATACTCTGCGAAGATCAGAACCAAATCCAAACTAGAACTCACATGGGAAAAGGATCTTTCCCTAGAAATCCCTTTACGCACATGGAACTCCTTATGGAAAAAGATTCATACCGCCTCACGTTCTGCTAGCACTACACAGACTTCATACTATTTCTATAACAGAATTTTTCTCACCCCTTGCGATATGTACAAATTTAAGTTATTAGATTCCCCGAAGTGTTGGTCTTGCCCTAATAATAATAGTGATTTCATGCACATGTTTTTTCACTGCCCTCGGGTTAAATTTTTTTGGGCTCAGGTTTGGTTAAAATTGAATGATATTTTAATGTCTAATGTTCCTTTTGAGATTTCACATGTTTTTTCTGGGAAGTTGCTCTCCTGTTTGGGATGTTCTTGGTCCTGTGGGTAAATTTATTGACCTATTTTTTGCTATTACTCTCCAAATTATAACTACCAATTGGAAGGACACTTCAAAAATTTCACTACAAGCTTGGTGGAATTTACTATGTCATCATCACAGACTTGATCGTGCCTTTGCTAATTCCACTGCTCTGTTGATCAAAAAAGATTTGTTATGGTTACCCTTGACCTCCTTTCTTTCCAAGTCGGAAAACTAAGTATGTACATGTTTCAATTTCCATTGTAGTTTATATTATTACATATTCTGTGTTTCTTCTGATATCAATTTCTCATCTGCTCCTCTCTCTTCTTTTTCTCTTCCCTCTTTCTTCTCTTTTCGTCTCTTCTCTTCCTCTACTTCTCTTTTTAATAAGTTTAAAAAATGCATTTGACTTTGTACAGTTCTTACAACTGAGGTGTGATTCATTTCCTATTTTAATGCAAATGTTTATTCGGTACTGTCACTCCTCATCAGATAAGCTGTATTAATGTTATACTTTGCTTAACACTTCAATAAAGCTTTCTAAACTTAAAAAAAAACATTACTTTCTATGTAAATGAACAACTTGATGTACTCAATGTTGATTAATGTAGAAACTGTATGACTTTTCATTAACCACGGTTTTTCCTTTCTTTTGCCTTTTTAATATTTACTTTATGCAACAATTCTGTTAATAACTGTTCTTTGAGTGAATATGTATTTGTTTATCAATTTAGTATGCACCACTTTACTAATTATAACATGCATGGGAATGGAGACCTCCAATATCTCAAACTCACACGAAAATTTTGATACACTTGGGTGTTCACTGAACTAATAGGAAAACACGTGTATATGGAATAGATGGCTTAAAGATGGCGCCCATTTTGAGAGGCAGGAACGATATACAAGAAGGGAGGAGTACGAAAGGACGCGGACGTTTTTTCTTTCATGCAATTTTAGGAAATATAATCGGCGTTTTAGAATATGTTTGATATCCAACTTATGGTCAGTCCAGTGTTGATTATAAATAGCAATCCGGCTGTTTTTAGCACATTAGGAGCACGTTACAAGATGGCTCCCAAAGCTGAGAAGGGGATCTGGTCCCTTTTCTCTGTTTATGTCACGTGTGAGCTGGAAGGTTTTAAAAATGGTGGATCATAGAGACCGGCATTCTCGCACTCGAGAACACGGCGCTGATGTGGGGGACCTACACGTCCTTCTTACGGTAAGCAGAGGCACTGGATTGTAGTAGCCTAGCGTTTAAATAGTGACACGAGGTAATGGTGGAAGTTTTGATTTGAATGTGTGACACAGCAGATTTAGAAGAATCTGGAGCACCTGGTTAAGTTTACTAAGAGTTTTAAGCTTAAGTGAGGCGTTTGGGGGAATACCCGGCGGGAACATAGATATTTTGGAATAGCGTGGTGATTACTGTAGAGACATGCTATATGTTATTAGATACAGGTTTACATAGCGTAATATCATAAGCGTTGAAATGTAATTTTTTAATAATACCCAGCGCGAAGATAGCTTTAAATAGCGTGCTGAATACTGCTGATTTATGCTGTGTCCTTTTATATACTGCTGTACACGGCGCTAAGATACAGGAAGTTTGCTTATACTTAGCCGATACGTGATCACATATGAGGTTTAAGACATCCCTATCTCTCTTTAGTGCTCTAGGTTTGGCTCATGACGAAGATCCACGGTTAAATGCGACGTGGACATCGGAACATAGATTTTAATTTTCCAGTGGGATGGAATTATCACCACTGATAAAGTAGGTAGCCTTAATACTTCATTGTACTGGATATCTAGTGAACCGGTCGACTCTTAATAGTGCATACTAAAATAGGTTATGGGTTTTTTCAGGGAACATTTTGGACTCTTGTAAGGTATTTCTGATCTTTTACTTATTTTAAAGCCACCACACTTATTGCACTGATTTTGCTCGTCTCACCATCACCTAGTAAATGGCACTAGGTCCTCAAGTGTGTGTGACACAGGAGTTGATCGTGCTTTTTTAATCGTGACACGTATTGATCAGTGCACACACACCGGGTGCACGCAGATAGATACCGACAATCAGGACCTTTTTATTGGTTTTCTCCATCACCACTTAATATACGGGGCGAGATTCTGATGGCCTACGTTTAACAACCTATTATTTATCATGCTTTGGAATGAGCACGGTCTCTTGGGCAAAGATCCCTGTGCTTGCCGCAGAAATTCGTATAGAATACCGCTATGCACACGGGTGAGGTTTGATGGGTGTATTAAATACACCTGTTTTGTGTAATTTTACAAAGGGCTTGTGTTTGTTTTGTATATACAGCCTTGAGAAAGTCGCGGGACAAAATTCCTTTGTGCGACGAAACACGTGTTGGCTGATACAAGAACAAAGAGATTAAAGAAAAGAAACCAAGCTCGAAAATTTCTCTGTATCATTTATGCTTGACTAAAACAAATTGGATAATTGCATATTACTTAAAAGACGTGTGCTGAGGATTGTGTTTACAGTTATATTTGCGAGTGAAAGGTTCCTCCAGAGTTCACCAAAAACTATGTGTCATCACAAAACATTTAATTTGTGCACGTTTTGATGTGTGTGGAGAGAGAAGAAATGAAAATAGACAGCCACGTTTAGAATTATAAAATGGAATTAAAGTCTAATTCGGGCCAATTTAATGAAACCCAGGTATGTTGTGTGCAAAATCAGTCAGAACTACAAAGAATGATTCTATCATTTAGAAATATCTCACATAACCATTGCTTCATGAGCATGCACAGAGGTACAAGGAAATCGAAGAGATGCCTCAGCTATTAGACGACATCACACCACCCGTTGCCGACCCAACTACACCCGCCCGCAGAGCAAAGAGCAAGCGGCACAACCCCTGAAACCATCTCAGCAGCCAAGTAGGAACAGCATGTGACACAGGCACACTTGTGTGACTTGGAAAAAACGATGCTGGTCACGCAGAAGCAGCAGCTCTGTGCCCTACATTACGTAGGGCAGCATGAAGGTAATCTGACCATTGCTGTCAAGAAACAAATCAGTGACATCAAAGACCAATTTCACAACAAGAATGAAGGCATGAATGACATTGAGCAGGCAGTGTGTTGAAAAGATGTGTGTCATCCCGCCTCCTATGCACTAGTGCCAAGCAGTCACACAACAGGCCTGAGCATCAGTTGGCCAATTCCAATATTGTCCTCAGTCTGATAGGTGTGGACGTCCATGTGAATCTTGATAGAGGAAGCTCTGACATTTGACAGGGATTACTAGCAGTCAGCACAGCGATAGGGCTTTTGATACTCTCAGTGCTCACCAACTCACCCGACTACCACCACTACCGGCAGTGAGACCTCTAGTGCGGTCAATGTAGCTGCATTCATTTTCCCTACCACCAGAGCAGAGACATTGACGACTATGATGTGAGGTCCACCCAATATTGCTAGAAGAGGCAATAATCCCTTTTTAGATATAATCATATGCTGATGTTGGCTATCTTTATTGTAAAAATCATGTGGCTTATTGTGTAGTTATAGTACAGATATCTGCTTCAACTTAATTTCAATAGTTCCTTTCTGAGTACCTGCTGAAAAATATACATGTAGGAGCAACATATCTTACATATATCACTTTTGGTCTGCATCATGACAACAGGTGTTACTTGCCTCAAAAATAATTGTGTGTCTTCATTTCTCCTGGCAAAGGCTTCAATGTCTCTATCAAGATCATGCATATGTGGGACTCATGATATCTATAGTCCTCATTATCATCAACCTCCTCCACTTCACACACAGTGCCAATCTGCACTGCTATATTGTGCAACATAGCATATTTGCAACGATTTTGCAGCATCACTTTGGGTCTTATTCCAAGGCCCCACCTAATTTGTGGACGCATCTGAATATTACTTTCATTAGGTCAGAAAGGCTGCTCTAACATATTTCCTCACCTCATGTAAGCACAGTTGTACTTGTGCTACCAGTGCAAGGCCTAAACTCTGTCTTGCCCTAAATCTAAGAGCCAGACCAAACCTCATGAAGTTCAGGAAACTTCTGAAAACTAAACTTTTTAGGGCTGTCTCTTCATGCTCCCTCCCTCTTTACTACCCTTTCCAACAATGAAGTTGTACCTTTTGCAAGAGACACTTTAAAGTTATCGAAAGGCAACAAGCGGTGCGATAGAAAACACCACAGTAAATAAATAAATGCACAAATATATAAATTATGAGTATGCGCTACGTATTTCAGAGTTGCATGTGATATAAACTCTGTTCTGTTAACATGTGTGGTAATGTTCTGTTAATGTTCATGTCCATGCCTTCCCATAGCCTTACCAAAGAGCCATCTGTCCCCATGTTTGCCATTCTGAGGAGGCTGAGCCTGGGGAATTACACTGCTTGAAGATGTAGTGTCCTGTGTGTGCCTCACGGTTTCTTGACCGTTATGTCTGTGATGATGTGACTTGGTTTTACAGAAGACATGGGCATTGTAGGAATATAGCCCCATTCTGTTTGCATATATGGGCTGTGTGGAAGATCATGAGCATACTGTCACATAGGTGCTGTCTATGGCTTCAGCTACATTGGGAAAGTGTGCGATGGCATATAATTTCTACTGGACAGCCTGTGAAGTATTTGGTGTATTAGGGAAGCATATGAATTTTTGTTATGTGTTGGAGCATTGCCCTTAATATTAATAATGCGTTCATTTAATATAATACTGCATCGACCATTATAATGTAAGATTAGTAAGAACCAGTGGCAAGCAGATTCAGTAAAGAGAGTACCTGCACATGCTTTAGTAATGTGGAGCTCTCTGTGTCAAGCAATAGTCGAAATAGCTCCTTAGTGATGTCTAGTAAGACCCGGAGCACCACTCTATTCCTCTATTAGATTAGTTTGCTATTCTGCTGCAGTAAAATGCTGCAGTAAAATGGCCCTTAGCGTGTAGATCCTTTCACTGGCTGCCAGGGAGTGTAGGGAGTGTAGGCAGGGACAGGAGATTCAAGGGGGTAATACCGAGCATGACAAAAGGACCACAATCACAGAAGGCTGTTCATAAGCAGAAAGGTTCAAAGGAAATGGAAGTGTAAGCAGAGAACTAAGGAAAAACAGGAAACAAGAAGAATTACTGGGAAATAAGGTTTGCTCAGAGTAAGGGATATATTGGTATGTGAGAAGCTATCTTCAGTGAGTTTATGAAAAGCCCTTTTGGGTGAAGATAGCAGATTGTTCTTAACAGTCAAACAGCAAAGACAGGGATTGTACATGATTTCAGATACTGTTGTGTTCATTTAATGATAGACAGAGACTGACTGAAGTCTCTGCCTTAACTGATTGGAATAGAGACCAACACGGGTTACACAGCAAATCATGTTCGGGACAGAGGGCTAATTAACATAGGATGGAACACCAGAATGGCAAGATTAACCAGAGTACAGTTTAAAGAAAGATAAAAAGCAGAAAGCAGATACTAGTAAATAATTAGAGTCAGAGAACCTCATTTAGAGTTTGGTGGTGTGGGAGTTCTGCCATAAATCACTTGAGCTCGCATCAAACAAGCTTGATGTTCGCCTGCATCATTTGAGGTGGGTGAAGCACTAGTTTTACAGTGGCACCACCTGTCCTGGGTTAGGGGGAATGTGTTTTTTGTTTCTCTCCCCAAGAAGGCTTTCATTGTGCTCTGTGTATGGCAGTCCATGTCCACACATTCCTTGATCTGGATTTACAGTTCTTGAATCTACTTACTTTGTTGGCTATCAGTGGTAACACTACCCATCTGAAGTGATGGTACTTATTATTTGGTATCTACTACCCCTTGACAGCAAAGACTAAATTCATGCTCCTGACATAATTTTAAATTTCTGCCACTAAATTGGTGACCCCCACAAGTAGCCCGCTAATCTGTCCCGATGAAGACCCCATCAAAATAGAGCTTAAGAGTGTCAACACACTTATGCCATTTCTCTACCGGACAGTTTATACATGTTATAATATAAATAAATGTTCCCTTCTGAAGATGCCTGTCTACATCTAAAATATTGGGATATTTTTATATATTGTATGTATCTTCTTCATTTCCTTCACCTCATCCCCAAATCTATTTTCATTACATCATTCAATCAATATTACTTTATTCGGTCTGAATGGAAATAGACCATAAAAGTACATAGAAATATTGCACATAGCCATATTCACAAGCTAGCACAGTCCACGCAGATCCTTCAGGCAACAAAAATACTTTAACCAGTCAGAAAGTAGTTCAATAGCCTACGACTTTTTCTAATTTTTCAAATATCACGCGGGATATAGAAGATAGAGCTATCCCAGTACAGCCGCAGTTACAAACACATTTACCAGTTAGTAATCTCCCTTCAATTACATGCCCGTACGTAGCCGCACTAATAGGTGTTCCCTCATTAAGCCTGGACCAGCGCAAAAACTTATGAGCAACTCTTTAATAAAACTTTAGATTAGCTGGCACGATATAGAGGTATGCCGTTTTGGCATGCCAAGGACATCTAGCAAGGAAGAAGATGAGCATTACATCGTTCATTTCCCTGGTTTATATTGTGTAAACATGTATATATATTGTAACAATGCTATCCCTCATGAATGATTCATTTATTTACTGGTAGTCTTTATTATTTCAAAAAACAGTTTTCTCTTACTAATACTTACTCTATGAGGTGTCTAACCTCTACCCAGGCACCATGTGACCTAGCTGGAGCCAATCACATCAAACAAAAAACCAAGACGCCCTCCATCCATCCTGAATGCCATACTAAAATGCAATAAAGAGGGCTGAAGCCCCACCATGCTTTCTGTATATCCCCAAGCAATAAAGGAATCCAGGTAAATCGGCCCTGGGAAAGATAGTTGCGTAAGTGTTGGTCCAAGAAAAAGTGTTTTCGGAGTAATGAATACTACCGTAAGTAATTAAATCATTACCTCTTTAACCCATTTTATTGTAACACTACTTACTCTATGAGGATATATCAAAGCTATTAAGCACAACCTGATGCCCTGCGACATAACCACAAACCCCAAATTAATGCAAACATGAAGCATTAATGTAAATATGGGAAGTTACAGATGCTCAGGGTATAGCAGCCGCTAATACACTTGAACCAAATTTCATAGATTCAGAATTTGTCACATCCAATGTATATGAAACAAAAGTGGATGGTGTAGCTCAAGTGGCTGCCTTGCATATGTCCAAAGTAGAGGCTCCACAAGTTTAAGCCCAAGAAGCAGATATTCCACGAGTGGACCTGCACTGTACAATACAAGGTAATGCTGTGATCTGTGAAGCATAAGCCATAGTAATAAGTGTTTTAGCCATCTCCCAAAAGTAGTGGTCATTTGTCTCTGTCGAAAAACGCAACAGTTAACAATAAACTTTCACATTGTCTGTATTCCTGTGATCTTGACAAGTATGTTTTCACAGCCCTTAACACATCCAGTGTGTGAAGAGATTTTTCTTCAGCCGTAGCAGGTGCTGGAAAAAAAAGGCAAAATGATTTCCTGTTCCTGATGAAAGGAAGTCATCACTTTTGAAAACCTGGTACTAATCTAAGAGCCATCCTTTCTAAAAAGATTTTTAAATATGGTTGGCCTAATCGTTAAGTAACCTAATTAACCCAGTCTACGAGCTGATGTTATTGCCACCAGTAAGAAATTTTGTAAAGATAAATGTTTTAAATCAATCTCTTGGTTCAAAAAGATGGGACTGTAATGCTTCAATAACCAATGGAAGGTCCTAAGAAGGGGAATCTGGTTTTACATTTCCTTTCATTAAAAAAAAAAACCCTTCAACAATCTCATACCGAAAGAATCCATTTCAGATATACCCTGAGGTGCTCCAACATCTCTCTCTTATCGCTGCCCATTACACTTTTAAGGTAGCTATGGCCAAACCTTTAGCAAGCCTTTCTTGAAGAAATTATAAAAATCAATTTAGACTCACAATTAACTGGGTTTAAAGCTCTATACTTACACCATTTAGAAAAGAATAACCAGTGATTATCATAAGATTTTCCAGTAGACAAACGTCTAGATCCTTTAAACCCATCTTTTCAACAGCCATGCCGTCAATCTCATTCTCTTGCACGTGCTCAGTGGAAGTTAGGGTGATCGAAGGAGACACTGATCTATCGAAAGAACCCATTCTGGAATTTTGGCCATCATTCCCAACAATGGCAACCATCTCATTCTTGGCCTAAAGGGGGCTATCAGAAAGAGATCCGACTTCTCCTTCATGAAACATGCCAATAACTTGGGTATTACAGAAAATTGAGGGAAGGCATACAACAGATGAGGAGGCCATGGACATGTCAGTGCATCTATTCCCCAACAACCTTGTTCCTGAAATCTGGACAGAAATACTGGAAGAAGAGCATTCTCTGCCCTGGCGAAAAGATCTACTTGTGGAGTCCCAAATTTCTGACATATTCAATAGAAGATAGAAGGAGCTAGACAGAAGTTTTGTGAAGAGGGCAACACTCTGCTTAACTTGTCTGCTAAAACTTTGTCTTTCCCTCAAATATAAGTTGCTGATAGGGACAATAGATGAGCTTCTGCCAACCTGATTATTTGGTAAGTCAATTCCTCAAAGATGGGGACCCTGTGCCTGATTGTTTGTTCAGGTAGGATATGTAACTTTGTTGTCTGTCCTGATTGTCACTGCCTGATTGAGAAGAATTTGAAAAAGTGGACTTCATCTCCTTTCAGTTTGAGAAATGGAACCACTCTTCCAGTAGCCACCTCTCCGGAACTTATTAACTGCCCAGGGAAGCACTCCACCCCAGTTTAGTTCCATCTGTGGTCAGAATATGAGAAGATGACATGGACAAAGAAACCCCCTCTGGACAAATTTCCCGGATTAAGTCACCATTGCATCAGTCCCTCCCCCCAAAATGGCATTTGTCACAGGCACCATTTCTTCTAGGTTGTGTGCTGCTGGATTCCAGTGTCCAGCTGATGAGGGACCAAGGGACTCAGGTGCAGACGGGCCCATGGAACTATGAATACACACAAAGTCTGTAGTAAAACAGAAAAGGAGATAAAAAAGGATCATGTAGACTATCATTAAGGGAAGCAATTCTAAAAAGAAATTCTCTTCAGAGAGAAAAATAACTCACAATATGACACTGGAATTTCAATCACTCTCTGACAGACACAGCTGCCCGCTGCCCCAACGCAAACAACAGCCTCAGAATTTTCTGTGTTCTAATCTGTGCAAGCTTACAAATCCTAGATTCGCCTGGAAATGTGCCCTGATGAATTACAAATCCTGAACACGAGTTAGACAAGTTTTTCCAGATTTATCAAAAGTCCTTGATCTTCCAAAATTTGACAAACTATGGTGTATGGTCCAGAAGAATAGTCTTCGAGGTGGAATGGGAAAAGTTTATGCCTTAGATTTCAAACAAATTCCCATGGATTCAGGTCCTGTGTTTCATACATACTCAAAAGATCCAATAAAGGGCCTGGCTTTGATTCATGAAGTATCCAAGTTGCTTCAAACGAATGGGTTCTGCAAAAATATTATTTGTGCTTTAGGCCCCTAATCTCCAAACCAAGGAAAAAGGAATAGATCCTGGGTTCAAAAAACAAAAAATGTTCAGGTGAACATGCACTTTTTCGGACATATGCGGTGTTTGCACCTGTCCTCTGTCCTTCAATACCATTGGTCTAAGACAATGTCTCACTCATTCAAATTATACAGGAGCTGATGCATGCTCATCCTGGTATTAAAGAGTGAATGTTGACCCAACCCTCTCTCAGAAACTAAGACAGATGTTCCCTTCTCAGGTTTTGGAGAGCTGGTGGTTTAAGCATGGGCACCATCAAGTCTATGGACTCTCCACTTCTGTCTTTATTCTAACATTACAATGATTCTTTACCACATTATAAGAAACTATTACCAAATATGAAAAAAACAGACTATCCTAAAGAAAAGCATCATGTCATCTTATTTACATCTATTACATAACAACTCCTAAGTAACTGAAATATTACAGGTAAAACCTATTGCTTTTGTAAATGCATTTCATTCCTGTGTTGTCATGCATGGAGCACTAACAAGAAAATAAAAGTCTTATGCAAAAGTAGAAATGTACATGTTGGACTTGGCCCTTTTTGCAGGGTCATCCCTAAACTTTTGCCTTTCTCCTAGCCATTTTTCTGACATGGTGTTGGTGGTTTTAGGACTCTGGGCACTTTAGCACTGCTGTTCAGTGTAAAGTGCGTGTGCTCTCTGTGATAAATATGGTAAGATTGGTCTACACCTGTTTGGCCTATTTAATTTACCTGTCAGTCCCTTGTAAAGTGGTATCTCATATACCCAGGGCTGGTAAATTAAATGCTACTGGCGGGCTTGCAGCGCTGATTTCGCCACCCACCAAAGTAGCCTTTCAAACCTAACTCAGGCCTCTGCCATTGCAGGGCCTGTGCGCGCAGTGTTACTGCCGCTGTGACGTGGCACCTAAAGTGTGTGCCATGTCCGTGACCCCCCTTTTTACTACATGTCTGTCACCCCTAAGGTAGGCCCTAGCTAGCCCTATGGGCAGGGTGCATTGTAGGTAAAAGATAGGACATGTACCTTAAGTGTGTGACATGTCCTGGTAGTGACAAACAGCCATTTTGGTTTCTCACTACTGTGGGGCTGCCCTCCCATAGGAATGCATTGGGGATTCCCTGATAAGTGTTTCAGTGGTAATTCCTGATATGAGAGGCGCAGCGTGGTCAAGTTTGGTATATTTGGAATAGTGATAATAAATGCTGCGCAATGGTATGCGCAGATTTATTATAACTATTTTAGAAATGCCACTTTTAGAAGTTGGCATTTCTGTGTGCTATGTTTCTGCCTGCCTGATGTGAATTGCATGTCTGGCTTGTGAGTGACAGGGGCTGGGAGGAGTGTGGCTCCAGGAGGGGCAGGGTGAGTCAGCGCTGGGCTGAATAGGACTGTGCCCAGCCTGCACAATGCTGGCTCCACCCCCTGTGGTGCGTCTGAGCACCTAGCCCCCACCTGACAAAGGGGAAGAGGAGCTTGGAAAACAAAGTGCTCCAAATCCCCCCTGAACCAGTTGCATCTGGTTCCCCCATGCCCTGCACTACAGACAAAGGAAATGTTGGTATAAATATAGGGGCTGTGACCCCATGAAATTGTTCAGTTCTTGTTCCTGAATCCTGCTGGGGCGTGCTGCTGCTGGGGCCCAGGAGGAACTGCCATGAGGGCTTGCCTCCCTGGGCCCTGCATTGCCCCCTTGATCACTAAGGACTGTTTTTGGGACTTCTAGCGCCTGGTGAGCGCTATGCTTTATTTCATTATTTTCCCCAGAGGAAGAGAAGAAGAGCGTGGGCTGCGCAGCGCTGAAGCTTCAGCCCTTGGAGAGGGAATCCCGACGTGGGGGTTCCCCCGCGTTTACCGCATTTGAAATTGGCTGCCGAGCGGGAGCCTACCCCACTTTATGAGGAATTACATGGCAGGTGCCCACCCCGCATTACGGTGCCTTCTGCGGGTGCCCACCCCGCTTATAAGTGATTTTACGTTGGAGAGCGGGTGCCCACCCCGCTCTCATGCTACTTTGAACAGCGGGTGCCCACCTCGCATCTCAGCCGCAAAAGCAGAATCACCGCCGCCGGCCCGAGCCGCAGAGAACGCGGAAAACAGGAAGTCAGGCACCCATGCCTGACTAGGGGCGGGGCCTGTAGTGGATGTCTGGAAGCTCGGCTGCGGGCGGAAAGGAGGATGGGAGCCTACCCCGCGTCCACGAGCTCAGAAGCGAAGTCCCGGGTCCCAGGAGGGGGCCCGGGTGAAGCGGCCGAGGCCGCCGATGGCAGCGCGGGGCTCCCGTGAGTAAAGGGAAGCCCCGCGTGCAGGAGAAGCTGCTCCAGCGCGAGGAGGCAAAGGGGAGCAGAGGCGTCTGCACCAGCGGAGAGACCGGACGAAGCCTCCCCAGCGAGGGAGTAGAGCGAGAATCCAGCCTCCAGGGAGAGCCCGGTGAGTGGGGGGCATCTCCATTTTAGGTGCCGATCGAGGCACAGTATCTGAGCGGCCCCGCTTGGTAGAGGGCCGCTCAGATGAGGGGGCACATGATTGTTTGAGGGCCCAGAGGGGCCCGGGTTCCCCTGCATGTCGAGGCACATTGTCGGTGCCTGAGTGGTCCCGCAGGAGAGCGGGCCACTCCAGTGGGGGGGCATGTTCTGTTTCCAGAGCCCGTGTGGCTCCAACGAGGGGCACAGTCGTTTTAGGACCCAAGTGGGGGTCCCGAGGGCCAGTGGGGCCCGTGCCTAATGTCCCGTGGGGATAGAGTCCCTGAGTGGGACAGGAGGGCACAGTGAGTGCCAGTGATGATCACGGCTGCCCAGCAATTAGTGGGCAGCTGCTACGTTTAGGCCAGGGCGCATTGAGGAGTCCCAGGAGGGGACCCAGGAGGCACAGTGGTGCCAGCGCATTGCGCACTTTTTGCTTTAGCTGCAAGTGGCAGCTTAGCGCCCTGACATTCTGGACAGAGGGCATTTGAGCCCTAGAGAAGGCCAGTTGGCCTGGGGGGGATCAGTGATGTATGTGGTGCTAGGAAATGTGATTCTCTACTGTGATTTATGCCTCTAAATGCGTTTAGGTCTGAGGTTATTTGCATAATGTGTTTATGCGGGTGAGGTTATTTCCTACTATGAGTTATACCCCTAATGTGAGTGATGCTTAGGAGGTTATGGTCTAATATGTTAGACTGGTGAGGTTGGCGTATAATGTATTTTGCGCCTAATGTGATTTATGGCCTAATGTGGGTTTATGTCTAATGCTAATAGGATAATGCTTAGGTCATTATGGCACCAGTAGTTACTGGTTGTGTTTTATATTTGCATTTACTTACCTGTTCTGATGGTTCTGACCGTGGCCCGATTGGCCAGGTCCTGTATATAATCCCCTGTGAATATTGCCTAGTGCCAGTTGGCACAGTGTAAATATGTGATTAGGTTTCTAATGTGTTTATGACAATACGAAGGCTATTTTTTATAGAACCTTGTGTGGAGTTCCTTTTGTGGTGTGCCTAGTTTGTTGCTGCTGTGTGTGTGTGTTGCGCAAACGCTTTACACATTGCCTCCGGGATAGGCCTAACTGCTCGTGCCAAGCTACCAAGGGGGTGAGCAGGGGTTATCTTCGGCGTGTAACTCCCTTGCCCTGACTAGAGTGGTGCTCTCTGCCTGGCTTTGGCGCAAGCCTTAGCCAACCAGAGATCCCATTTCTAACAGTACAGAAATCAAGTTACTGCATTTTTTGTTGCCTTTTCCAAGGAACTCAAAATCTTTACAAATCCAGGGCTGACACACACTGATTAAGATGGTGGCTAGTTCAGAAGCATGCTTAGCTCTACTTGTATGCACCATCACACTATGCCTTGGGTGGACTAAGGGCCTGAGTTAGAGTTTGGAGGATGGGTTACTTCAGTACAAATGTGATGGAAATCCTATCTGCCTTAGTATAAGTGCCATAGGATATAATGCACTTCTGATGATATATGTCACATAGGTGACAGAGTAATCCATCTGCCATTCTCTAAATAAGACCCTGGAGGTGGCATATTTAACAAATTTTCATGCAATAGTGTATTCCTACAAATCAAGTGACTCTCCCTGGCTGAGTTTGAATTCCACACTCCGTGGGAACATTCATTTGGAGAAAAGAGCCATCCAGGGAAGGCTGCTGCCCTTCCTTTTCCCAAATTAGATACTATCACTGCAAGATCCCTGAGAGTGATAAAGCCTTTATTTTATTTTTCATCTTTAGAATTCCCTGGAAACTCTTGGAAGTTGAATATGATTAACTACATTCCACACAGTGGAGTTTGATTTGGGCCACAGACCTGTGAGTTTGTTTTCCCCACACTGAATTATAGGCGCAGCTCCTCATGTTTGATGTGAGCTTGGTATTAATAAACACATATGTCTTTGATCCATAGGCATTTTTGGAATGTAATCCCTTCCTTGAAGATAATAGTGTGGAGATGGCTTTCTTCCCTCATACAGTGGACATTGACACACAACGCTGGGCGTTTCATGTCCCACTAGGTCTCAGGCACATTTCTTTGTGCATTATAAACCAAGTATTCATGACATTACATTTTATCCCATAAGGAACAATCCTTTTTAGAATAATTTCCCTCGTTGGAAGATATTTGTATGTATACTGGTTGATCCCTTGCTGTAGGCTCCATCCTATCCTGGAGGATTCCTGTTCCCAAATAATCTTGTTACAGCTAGGTGAGTTGCTTTGGCACCCTCCTTGTGTTTTTAAATTATTTTTATTGGACAACACACAACATTCTTACGTGAGGCTTTGTTTCCCTGTACAGGTTGTCCTTAATTTACTAGTCCTAAGGAAGATCCACTGTGATAAGTATCTACCAACACATACACAAGGGTTAAAACGTCAATGACAATCTAATTGGTCCATGTTCTTGGTCAACCATCCTTTAATGAAATTAATGATGAGATAAAGTGTATGTTGAACCAGTTGACACAAGAAGGACGGATATCTTTGTTTCGTGTAAATTTTTTTGTATTGTGTTGTGTTAAGAACTTTTGCACTTTGTGTCACCAGTCACATTGTTCTATATTCGTGTGTACCTGACAGCCATATATGAAGAAAATTGTGTATATTATTTGGGTATATGATTTTGAATACACAAAATAATTAATGGTTATGTTGTGGGCTGTCTATTCTTTCATTGATTGTAACATGGGGGTGTTAAATATTGGTCTAATATAGGGCCACACTTCATCTATGTTGTGTATATTGTTTAATTAATTTTCCAGATCATACATTGATCTGCATACATTGGTGATATTTCTAGACACCATCTTTTCATGCAAAGCAATTGTGACACCAGACAGAACACATTACAGCCGACATGTTTTAGCCAACAGGAAATTTGTCAGTGGTAGTAGTGTGGAGTTAATTTCCCCTCCTTGCAAATGAGCGTTGCCCACTGTGTGAATCCCTAGATGACTAGCACGTTTGTTGTTGCAAAAAGGGGAGAAAAATATAACATTTCTTCAGACTGCTAAGTGTGACAACATGAGAAAAGAATTATACGCATCTGAAATTATATTTATGGCAAGGCTCCCATTCCACCAAAACCTAAATGACCCTCAATGTCTGCACCATAAAAGCCCCAGTACCAAAAAGAATTAGTTGGAATAGCACAAATGTGTCCACATTGCAAAGCTGTCAAGGTCCTGCTGGAAAGGCTTCAGAACTATTCTCAGTCACTTTTGGGGTCAATGTTCAGGAGCGCTTAGAACAGTCACATCAAGGGGAACACTACACTGTACACCCAAATATAGAGCATAAGAAATTGTTATTGCGGCTTGGACAGGCGAGCCAGTGTGGACATGGCGCTGTAATGTTCTACAGCATGAAACACCGTGATGTTCCAGCTTCTTTTGCTTGTGCAATGAGGTCAATCAACTAAAATGTCCCATCTACAATGTGCTTTCAATCACTACAGCTCCTTCCAAGGGGCACAAAGTCAAACGAAGTGGAAAGTAGAATGGAGCACGTGTAACGATGAACTACTCTGATGACAGTATATTTTAATTATCATTTGTGTTATTTTGTCTTTAGGTTGGATTGGACAACTCAACCAGAAGTCAAGGCACAGTCTATTTCAGGAAAAGAAACTTTCTGATGTGAGTACACATATGTTCACATTTGCTGGGCGTTTTGTAAATGCTAATTGTAAAAATGACTAGTATCAGAAAAGAACGGGGTCAGGTTGGGTAAACTGCCGTAGCACACAGGTGATGTGTAATGTTTACTGTTGTTGGAATGTCGGCAGGTTGGGAGGTAGGAATGTGACAGAGAAGGATTCTAGGAATGTGGGGGCGTAATGATTCTGGTGGGGACGGTTGGTGGATGGGAGAGTCGGTGCCAGCCTGGTGGATGTTAAGCTGTCTTTCTACTACATGAATACATCTTTTGGAATCACCCTGGGTCGTGTGTGTATTTCCCACACAAATTGGCGATGAGGATGGGAAGAAAGGCAGCGCTCACTTCAATTTTTCCTGGTGTTCAACGGTATTCAACAAATTTCTTCTGGTGCTCACCAACCACGGACACAGAGCGTCAACCTTCAAAGATCGGCACAAAGTCCTTATGACTATGAGATTGACGAAGGTGATGTGATGCTGTCATTACTATCCCTGTTTGGGAATTTTTCAAGGCTCATTGCGGCATGAGTGTCAGAAGAGGTGTGCCCAGAGAAAGGCTGCGCGCGCTTTGCAGCTGTCACTTTGAATTAGCCAGCATGTCATAAGAGGTGTGTGAGGAAGTCTCCGTACGACCGGAGCTGCGCAAGTTTGACGGCATGAGCCATCGCGAGGGGTCAGAGGTAAACGTCATTATGTACCGTCATGTTCTCCTTAGTTGCCTTCCTGCATTGGGCTAAATTCTACACCCAAACTAATTGAAACGGTGTTCTCACTCACACGCCTGCATCTACGTTGACAGGCACACCTGAACTTTTTATTGCTGGCATTTCTGTTGTGCTTGTGCATCTGCATCCACAGTGACAGGCACACCTGAATTTATATGACTGACAGTTTTTGATTATTGAGCGACTGCATTTAAGGTGACAGGCACACCTGAAGATTTAATTGTTCGTAAAATAAACTACACGATGACAGGCACACCTGAAATATGTCATGAGGTACTTGCGGTATTGTGTAGTATAAATATGATGACTTTTATAATTCCTTTTTGGTAAATTTGAATTTAGTTTTCTCTACTTTGCATTTTTGATAAGTGTTTTGGTGTTGTTTTGTTTTGGATTATTTCCTTAAATACCAGTTTTGAATGATATAATAACAATGGCTAATATTGCAGCTCCACCTCATTTCTTGCAAGCTGCCGGGGAACCAAAAATGGAATGAGAATTATGGTACCCCCTGTTTTTAGCTTCTGTGGAGATTCTAAGGGATGAAGATTGATCTGCAAAAAGGAAACTATCTTTGCTAAAACATTGCTTAGGTGGAGTAGGTTTAATGGGATTCAATAATCTTCCCCCTTTGGAGGGTGCAGGACATATGACTGTTTTGATCAAGACATAAAAAGAATGAGTATTCACTTTGGAAGAAAGAGTAATACAGCAATGGAAAGGTTTATATTTTATTCATGTGCACAAAAGGAGGAGGAGTCAATTGAAGATTATGTATCTGTGCTACGAACATTAGCAGAATCCTGTGCATTTGAAACGATAACCTATGTTCAGGGACCAAATAATGATGAAGACCAAAAGCATGAAAATCCAGGAAAGACTATGAGCTGGTTCAGAATCCTCTTTAAGTGCAGTTATTAATATTGCGAAGGGAATTGAACAGTCTCAGAAGTTTGTAAATGAGATCAGAAGCCAGAATGTCAAAATCCAGGATACCAATTCTGAAGTTTATATAATGAAAAGTCAGATGACTCCCAAAAACAAGAAAGATTCTGAACCTAAATACTTTGGGGGAAAAAAAAGTATCAGTTGTTTCGTGTGTGGAAGTTCATTCCATGTTGGAAATTTTAGGGATGTCCAGCATGGGACAAAGTTTGTACCAAATGCAAAACAAAAGGGACACTTTGGAAAGGTGTATAGATCATCTCAAAAGGTTAATTGTATTGCATATGATGAGGAAAGGGAGGCTGGCACAGATTTTAATTCCATTTTATGTGTGGGTGACACTAAATGCTGAGATTTTCCTAGATGCACGTTAACTATTGACGGGAAACCGATAACGATGATGGTTGATTCTTGTGCCTTATACAGTATTATTGGCAAAGCATTATTCAATGACTTATGGGGTAACAAGAGGTTTTTTACACCTGACATTAAACCAGGGGGTTATTCAAGTCACAATATTGACTTGCAGGGATACTTTTGGGCAAAGTTAGAAGTTGGAGGGGGTATGACAGGAGGCAAACTGTATAAAGCAACCAAAGGTGATGTCATACTAGGTTGGCCCCATCAACAAGAAATGAGCATAAGATTAGATTCCATTGCATGTCCGCCAGTGTATATAATTATATGTGACAGAAATGAGTATGTTTCTGAAATGCAGGCCTTTTTTCCCAGGTCATTTTCAAGAAAGATTGGGGAAGTATGTCGATTTTAGACATAACATCATACTGAATGAAGAGGCGATACCTGTGAGGCACAAAGTTAGGAATGTGCCATTGACGTACCGTGATAAACTTAGAAGCATGCTAAATGATCTCGTTGAAAAGAAAATCATCGAACCTATAGAGTTCTTTTCTTTGGTGGCTCCCATCAAATATCCATAAGTTAATATCAACCCTGGCATGTCCTACAGTTTTTTCCACGGTTGATTTGGCAAGTGTCTACCACCAAGTGAAACTTAAATGAAACTTCAAACATCTTACTCCGTTTGTGACAACGGAGGCTATGTTTCAATACTTGTGAATGCTTTTCGAATTAGCAAGTGCAGCCTCCTTGTTTCAGTGTCTAATGAAGAATGTATTAGAAGGTATTGTGGGAGCCATTGCTTTCCAAGATAATATTTTGATTTATCGGAAGACTCAAGAGGAACATGATCAAATTTTACTGGATGTGTTAAAAAGATTGCAAGACAAAGGTCTGACATTGAAATTTTCTAAGTGCAAATTTAGGCAAGATAAAGTTGAGTATTTGGGGCATGAAAGTTCAAAGAAAGGTATCAAACCTAAACACAACCATATGGAAAGCATTTTAAATGTTCCTGCGCCTACCTCTAAAGACCAACGACTGTCTATTTGGGGTTAACAGAATTTTATGGGAAATTTGTGCAGGATTATGCAACCAAAGTATATCCTCTCCAGCAATTACTAAAGAAAAATATTAAATATGAGTGGGACGTAAGCCAACAGGAGTCATTGAACTATTAAAAAAAGAAATTGTTGGTGCACCATTTTCAAAATCATATGTGGTTGGTAAAAGAATGTATTGTAACAGTGGATGCCAGTAGTGTAGGTTTGGTAGCAGTGCTCATGCAGAAAGACAAACATGAAGAATGGGTGGTTTTATATGCCTCCAGCACTTTACGGAATTCTGAGTGCAATTATTCCACTATAGAGAGAGAATTGTTAACCTGCACCTGGGCAGTGCAACATTTTCGCCAGTTCTTATGGGGGACGAAATTTGTTCTGAGAACTGACCAAGAACCATTTGGTCAATATGTTGGCTGCGAGTGATGGAAGAATGTTAACAGCTCATTTTGCAAGATTGGCAGCCAAGCTTCAAGAATATCAATGTGTTGTGGAATATGTCCTGGTCGGGCTAATGTACACACTGATTGTATGTCTCGGTTTCTGACTATGGATGAGGGAAAGTTAAATAAGGATGCTGAATGTGATGTGGCATACACCCTGGGTGATGTTAATAGTTGGTGTGTAAATGAGAATGTAACAAAAACCATTTCTGAGGAAAGATGGAATGAAGCAATGCAAGATGGCTATGTTTTGCAAGATGTTCAGACTTATTTGAGCAAAGGTTGGCCAGAAGAAAAAAACTGAGCGGTGAGGTGGCATCATTTTTCAAAGTCAGGGAGGAATTAATGATTTCTGAAGGTAGTCATTAGAGGTGATAAAATTGTTCTGCCACAGAAATGAAGGAAATCCATTTTCAGCTAGGATCACGAAGGTCACATGGGAATGTCTGTCATGAAAAGGAGAATACGTGAACTCTACTAGTGGCCAGGAGTAGATACTATGGTTGATAATTGGGTGAGAGAATGCAATCCATGCACAAATAGCAACAAGTCAGCAAAATGCGTTGGCAATTGATGTGAGCTCTATTGAATATGCTCAGTAGCCTTGGTGGAAGCTGGATGTCAATATATTGTGACCATTTGGGGTGTTACAAAGCAAGAATGTATATGCCATTGTGGTAGTGGAATATTTCACCAAATGGCCAGAGTTGAAAATGGTGGAAAAGGTTACTATCACTCAGGTCATTGAATTTCTGGATGACATTTTCTGTTGTGAGGGAATACCTGAGGAACTTATATCAGTTAATGGGCCTCAATTTGTAAGCAAAGAAATGGATAGTTTTTTGAAGAGGTATGGAGTTTTACACAAAAGAGTATCACATTTTTACCCTCAGGCCAATGGTCAAGTAGAACACTTTAACAGGTTAGTTAAGGAATCGGTTCAATTGGCTATAAAAAATGGTTTACCATGGAGAAAAACTTTAAGGGCTATCTTATTGACATACAGGACGTCACTCAATTCAGTTACAACGTTGTCCCCATTTGAAATGTGACGTGGTAGGAAGCCAGGTCGAAGTTGATGCCATAGTAGTTGAAAAGGAAAAATGCGCATGATGTTGAGATTGACTTTGCTAAGATTAGGAAACGTGTGGAGAGATATCAGCTGAAGATGCGTGAAAAGGGTCCCCAGGCATCATCTGTGGGGTCTAAGTTGAAGGTTGGTGATTTAGTAAGGGTGTAAATGGGTGGTGTATCTAATAGGAAGGTGGCCAAATGATCAGATACTGTGGAAATTGTAGATATTTTTAGTAAAACAGAGAGAGTAGAGGGTGGTAAAATATGGAATTTCAGAAGGATTTCTGTTTGCAAAGGGGTATCGACGAAACAATGTGGATTTACAGATGGTGAGGATGGAGACTCTTGTTTTGGTATGAATGATAATTCTGACAATCTTGATGGTGACAGGGAAATGTTAGGAAGGGAGAATAGATCAGGTGAGTCTTGTGATGTAGGTGAGGAAGATGCGGGTCCCAGTGCTATGGGTTATAGTACTTGAGTAATAAGTGATGGTGAACTTGGTGATGTAGGTGGAGAGTCTGCAAGTTCAAGCGGTATGGTTCCTAGTGCAAGCGTAACAAATGATGGGGATGTTTCTCAGCATCCCAATGACAATGTAATAAATAAAGGGCAAAATGTTGGAGTCCGGAGGAGTTCCCATGAAACTGAAAGATTTTGTCCAGTACTAACGCTATTCAATGCATATTTATTATTGTGCTCCGCATATTCCTTTGTCTAATATGTTTTTTGTACTATGAATTATTTTGACTACCTTTATGCTATTGTTATAATTAGTTTTGTATTAGGATTACTTTGCTTTGTTTTTCTTCATTTTTAATTATTAAAGAGGAAGGTGTGTAGTGTTTACTGTTAGTGAAATGTCAGCAGGTTGCGAGGTAGGAATGTGACAGAGAAGGATTCTAGGAAGGTGGGGGCGTGAGGATTCTAGTGGGGACAATTGGTCAATGGGAGAGTCAGGGCCAGCTTGGTGGATGTTAAGCTGTCTTTCTACTACATGAATAAATCTTCTGGAATCACCACGCGTTGTGTGTGTTTTTCCAATGACTAGTATCCGAAAATAACGGGGTCAGGTTGAGTAATCTACTGTAGCACACAGGTAATGCAGTCACAATTACTGAGCGAAGAACAGTGGATGGAGTAAGGAATCCTGAAAGGTAATGAATAGAAGCGCTGGAAGACCAGACAAGTAAGAAGGCTATGTGAGTACGGTGGTAAGAAATAGCTATATATCCTGCTTACCCTTGAAATGATTTTACTTTGACCGTCAGGGAGGTAGCTACCTTTGGTGCAGCACGTCTAATGGCACTGAGACCCATAGGCCTGAGGGGCCCACTAAACCCTGATTATTACTGTAATTGGCAGTTCAAACAGCAGCCAGGGAGCCCGTTTCCTTCCTTACACTAGGGCCCATGACACACTGGCTGCAACATTGTTGACTGTAGACATTTTACCCTTATGTTCAGTTAGATGTAAATGCCTTAGACGCACACTGTTATTAGCAGCCTGCAGTACAAAAATACACACTTGGCTCACTTTATTTATCTGTCATGTCTTTCTGCAGACGAATAGTGAGATAATGAGGACCTGATGATGGGTTGCATGGTGCAGATGTGCTGAAATTACATGGTACACCACCACTGATTCTGGAAAGATATTGCTGTCCTGCAGCATGCACTTACTAGTTATTATCCCAAGAATGATGAATAACAATGCAAACAGAATTACCAGGTCATATTTCACATGCTGATTCCCAATTACAGTGACAATTCTGCTCCCATTTACCAACTGCTCTTAGGTCAGGGGGGCAGACAGGCTGTGACCAGCAGTGGAGAGCATTGCATGCTCTCCCATTCCCAAAGGAGGGTGTCAGGCCTGGGCTAGGCTATGCATGTGCCCACAGCCCCAACTCGATCTGCATGTGATTTTACCAGCTTGCTTTTCAGGACGATATGATCAGGCCTGAGGATCCCACATCTTGTAACCCAGAGTGTGAAAAGACTGGGGCACTTGTAAGCGGTACATGGGTTTAAAGCTGTCTGGACCTCTATTAGGGATATAAGATGGCTCATTATGGCCTGGACAAAAGCTACGTTTTAACCGTGAGTTCAGGTATTTCTGTCATCACAATACCTGCAACTTGGCCTTGAAACTATGAGATATGAAATAGAAGTAAGACTGTTTCACACAACAGCAAACATTTCTCTACAAAGGAAAGTGATTGGAGGCAGTCTTTTGAAGACTTTTGTTGATGCGACATGCAGCAGGAATGCTTTGATCCTCGTTCTTTTGGCACAGAGTCTCACAGACCGGAGGCCAATTTCTCAATCATTTTACAAAATATCAGTTATTCACTTCAGAAATAGCCGTTCAAGGTCGTGGCAATTCCTTTGGCATTGGTCCTGTATCACGCAAGAGGAAACCTTGCACTGACTCTTCGAAATTTATATTTGCCACTATATCAATTAAGGCGCTTACAGGAGTGGCACTTCTATAAAAAAACTTCTAGATCTCCGTTACAAGTGATCTTTCATTTCAAGTTAAGAAAGTATAGGAGAGAGCGAGCTACATTTACCCGGTATCCCATCATTTTCCGTCAGAATCCAGGTGCCTTCTCCGAATATCTAAATACGCTACATTTGATGCGGAAAGAAGGTGGGCACTCCATCTCTGATCCATGATAAAGGTGTGGCTTTCCTGATGAAGGAGCACAGTGCTCCGAAACGCGCGTTGAAGACCCATCACATAGCCACAATAATGCCATCCTTGCATAACTAAGATTAAAATATCATGTTTTAATAATTGAACCATAGGCCACTAATTTGATCGATGGTCATGTTTCATGTATTTTGTCATTTATAATTTACCATCATTAGGATGGCTTATGTTTATTGTCCATTATTTTCACTTTTGATAAAAGAGATATGTTTTTAAGAAAATGAGAATAAAATTAATGATGTTTTAGCGAACTTATGTTCTTACACTGAGTTTTTTCATATTATGTTTTGGGTCATTATGAGTCTTTAAATGTTGTTTTGACCACTTGACTGCCTAGGGATTTACCCTCAAATGGGTTCACAGGGGTATGTGCAGTGTGTGGATCTGCAGGTGCTGCGCAATCTCTAATATAGGAGTGTGTCCAGATGGGTCCAGCAGGTGTGGGACTGCAGGTCCTGTATAGTTATGAATTCACCTGTGGGGTATAAGACCAGGAGAGTCTCCAGCCCCAGCCTACATAGATGACCTTTAGCAGAGGCCTCTCTAGTGGGGGCCAATGCCAGGTTATTGGCTAAGGGAAGACCGGTGGAGTATAGGCAGTCCAGCCAGGCTCTACTTCGGAATCAGTGCCATGCCCAAATAGTGCAACGTACTGTATCTATCTCCCCATGCGGGTACGTAGATTTAGTGCAAATGACAGAGCGCAAGGGGCAGTCAATAGCATTGTCAGCTTTTATCGCAGTATGGGGCAAGTATTTGACTGGCTGTATCAGTAAACTGCATAATAGGCTTGCTAGTATGGCTTACTATTAGAGCAAAATGTCAGGTGTATCTATCCCACCCTGCTGAAACAGTAAAGTCAGTGTTTCCCATGCCAGTCATGGCTGCCGGCCCACCCATGATAGCTGGATCATGAGAGACCTGATCCGTGTGAAGAATGCTCTAGTGAGTGGAATGGGGATGTTTGCAAACAGGTATAGGTGCTTGGGCAATACCACCATCTAGGCAATGCCACTCGGCCAGTAAGCAACAGTGGTAGTCAAGTCCACACAGGAACTCACTCCTCTAACCATCAAGCTACCCTGCCATAATTGTCCAGCCAGATCTGGGTGATGTCCCCGCTAATCTGTGTCCCAAGGTAGTGGACACAGCCATCAGCCCATTTAAGGGAGTAATCAATAGAAAAATGTGTTAAGCTCTTAGTAAAGGGAAAAATAGTTTTTGGACCAGTTAATGGCCACTCCAGTCAGCACCGCAAAACAGATGAACTCGTGCAGAATCAGTGCAAGGTTTGTGGCCAGCTCTCTTACATAAATGGTAACATCATCTGCATAGAGGGAGACTATAAGCCGACAGGGCATATAGTTGAGGCCACGATCATCCTGATGTTGTCAAAGACAGGCTGCTAGCGGTTCCATAGCAATTGTGGAAACCTCCCCATTAATTTGGAGTCTAACTGTTGGGTTTGTGTACAGGATATTGATCCATTGAAGGAAGCTGGGGCTGAAGCTGATGCGCTGTAAAAGCATGAAAAGATAAGACTAATCCAAAGAGTCAAAGGCCTTAGTTGCATCTAGCAACACATCTATTGCATGGAGACGGGGGTTCAGCATGTGTAGCAATGCAAAGATGGTGCAGAGGTTGAGGCTTGTGGACCATCCAGGGACGAAGCCTGACTGGACCGGCAGCACTATTGTGGGAAGGAGGGGCAGTATGCAGGTCGCAAGCATTTTCGCAAATATTTCGTTATCTAGGTTTATCATGGAGAGGGGCCTGTACGAGTCACATTGGTTGGACAACTTCTCTGGCTTTAGGAGCCTAATTATTAATGCTTCTCTTACTGAAGGGGCCAAGCAGCTAGTTACTCCTGGCCTCCTCATACATTACAAACAAATTCGGCCCAGGTATTCCGCATATGCTTTATAAAACTGGGACGTCAGACCGTCTGGGCCAGGGGCCTTGCCCCCTGCCATATCTCAAATACCTCAAACGACATCCTCTTGTGTAAAGGGGCTGTCTAGCTAGAGCCTGTGATTGCTATACAGCCAAAGTAGCTATACAGAATCTAGATAGTCGGTCAGCATGGCCAATGGTGCATCCCCATATGAGGTATATAACCAGGAATAGAACTGTACCATGGTCTGCAGTGGGGTCAGGCAGTTCAGTGATACAGGAAGTGGTCCCTCTTTTTTGAGCAGTGCTACAAGAGTTCAGCTCTCTCTCTCACTCTCCCCAAACAGGTGCGTGGTGGCCTCCTTGTGAAGGAAATGCACGTTGCTAACCACTCAGTCTCATACTCCATCAGTGTGTCTCAGAACCGAGCCAGATAGCTTGAATCTGCTGTTTCAAAGAAGTGTAATTCGAGTTGGTGGAGCTCACGCTCCAAAGCCTGTAGGCACTTCATAGGTTGCGAAGGATGTCTGATTGTTTAGATGTGCATATACTGTAAATGTATGCTTTAAAAGCCTCCCAGAGTATCCCTGGTGAGTCAACCGAGCCATAGTTATGCATGAAATAGTTTGCAATAGCGCCACATACTTCGGCATGGAAAAGACCATAGTCTAGAGCTCTATTAAGTAGGCGCCAGACAAAGGAATGGTTTATGGGGCTTCCCAGCACCAGGGTCAGCATCACTGGGGCATAGTTCGAGAGCGTACAGGCCAGCTGTTCAATGCTCATGACACTCCCACAAATATCTCTCGTAATGAGCCAATAATCAATGAGCAACCAGGCACCATAAGCAGTGGTTACACAAATGCCCTCAGTCGCAGCAGGATGCCTAGCAAGCCAAATGTCTACCAAGTCATGGTCCTCGATTAGGGAGAGTAGCTGGGCTGCAGCGCGGGGAGGTGTATGCAAGCCTAAGGCGGAACTATTCATTTGGAGGTCAAGGACATCATTGAAGTCTCAACCCCATTATATTGTTGAGTGTCCAAGGGCCACTATCTTTCCTCACACATCTGCAAAGAAATACGAGGAGTCAACATTAGGGCCATATACACAGGCAATAGTGGTGCGTTGCCCCAACAAGGTGCCATGTACTATATACTACCCTCTGCATCCACCAGAGTCACTCTGTCATGCCACTGGAGCCCCTTACGAACAATCCCAGCCACCCCACACAGGAATGCTGAATATGTGGAAAAGTAAGTCTCCCCAATCCACCTGGATCTCAACCCATCCGGAGCATGCTTGGTGAGGTAGATCTGCATCAGTGCAATGTCCACCGTGTGCTGCCGGAGAAATGCAAGTGTCTGCCTCACCTCTCTGGGATTATTCAAGCCATGAATGTTCCATATCAACAGTGTAACTATGGACATCCTGTCAGGAGAGTCAGCCTAGGAGCCCGGGCCGGTGCAGGCAGGCACGTTGCAAGGAGGAAATCCTAATACTGTACCAGAGCATTAGAAAAATGTGAAGGCAATGCACAGAGTATCTTAAGAAAGAGCACAACAAACCAAAACAAATACAGAACCCAATGTACCATTCCCCCCACCCACAAAGAAGCTAACTTTGATTGTGGAGAAGACAAGAGTGTCATGTGTCTAAAGTCAGTGCAATTTCTTCTAAAATAGCTTAAGACAGGTAGTTTAGAAAATCTGGTTATGCAATATCACATGCCCTATTAATTTTCAAAATGTATGTAGCATTTATATTAATTCTGTTTCAGTTTTCCAACCTGACCTATTCCAATTAGATTTGCACTCATATAATATGGCTGAGAATCTAACTGACAGAGGTCAGAGTGAAAGATTCAAAAGTTATATACAATCTCTCACATTGTTGTCCACAGAAGATACCTACATTTTTATGAGTCAGGGTCAGTGCCTGGGTTTTAACAGATGTGGATATAAGTAATAAATATATGGCTGGAAAAAAGAAAACAAATTATCTTGCCACAAAATATTAAGCTTGCTTGGGCCATAATGAGAAATGTTGTCAAAAATATTGCTCTAGGCGTTCCGACACAATAAAGTGAACATTTTTCATACCATCCACAGTAAATTTGCAAGTAATAATTGTTTGCTGCAATATAAATTTTAATATATTTTTGAAACCTTCTCATTTAAGGAAGAAAGGCTGTTTTGGGAGTGTTTGATAAAGAATTACTTAGAGCCCATTAAGGAAGACAAAGCAACACAGGAAATGATCAAGAGTGACTTAAAATCATTGAGGAACAAGGTAAGATCAAACATTTAGTATGCAATTGTACATTCTAGAAAAATATCAATAGAAAAGAGACTACAATTATACCCCATTTTTGATTCATTCAAAATTAGCATGCTTAAGAAATGACTGGAAGTAGGGAAGCCTGGGTAGATGGTCTTTTCTTATGCTACTACATCCATTGGTTCTCAGAATGGGTGATCCCTCGACCTCATCCATCATTTCAAGTACTCTTATCTTTGCTTTATTACCTAAGGTCCATCCTACCAACCAACGTCTAATGAGAATAAATCTCTCTTAGACTTCTAGGATATTGACCAGTGCAGCATGATCTGTGAAGTGTGATAACCGCTTCAATTTTCGAATAGATGGATGAGACTGCAACTTCTTCATCCATCATAATTATACTGCTCTCTGTTTCATAATATTGGTGATCAGTTAGTGGTCCCTTGAATACACGGAAGTGAGATGTGCTTCTGTTGACTGTACTGCCATACGTTCCTTTTCAGTAGTAATCAATTATCATTCAACATCTCCATCTGAGAATTATAAAAGGTGGTTTCATAAGTTGGTTCTTGTCTCACAAGACGCTTGTCTCCAATGTCATGAGATTGTCTTACACAATTTTGCTGATCCACATACACTTTTTTCATCATTTCGATTGTGTGTCTCTTGGCTGCAATTGTGCATGAGGGGGAAATGTTCTTGCTAAGACTTCGCAGGGGTGCATTGGAATGATATGGTCAAGCATTCGCTCAGAAGACATTTGTTCTTCTTTCTATTTGTGGATTTGCTGTAGCTCCATAGCACTTGACTTAAGACTTGTTGCAATGCCTGTTGATCATGTGAGTGTCTTGGATCACTTTTTAACAGTTTACAATAGCTTTTAAACTGTGCTATTGGTCTGCAGCTAAAGTGTATTAATATTTCAATGATGGAAATTGTAACTACTATGTGTATGCCATATAAAGAGATGATTTAGAGGCTCATTTAGAATCTGGAGGGTAGTCTGCCAGCTACCCATATTGGTGGAAGACCTGGCCTATACCCCTTTGCATAGGACCGCCAACCTCATTTAGTGATCCTTGCCTATGTGGCAGGGGATCTTTGTGATGAAAGTGCCTAAGCCGCATGGTCACATGAACTTCTGTCACAGCGCAACGACGAGCGGGCCACCATATTTTTAAGGCCCACTAAGAATTGATTTGGCTTTTCAGAAACAAATCCCGAAGGTGGGGTATTCTTTCTGTGGAAAAAATAACAATGCTCCTGACATGCATGGAATTTGCCCTCTGCACAAAGACATCAATAAATGCAGATCTATACCCACTACATCACCTTTTAATGTATCAAAATCGCTGCCTTATTATCCCCATCCAACACTACCTACTAACACTCCATATATCATGTGCCTGTCCTAACACAGAACTATTTTCACCAAACAGGTCTAAGAATCCGCTTCTTTGCATCAAATGGTTCACAAAAATGTCTTGCTAAAGCACTTCAGTCTTTACTTTGGGAATACCAAGTGCAAATGTTAGACCATATTGGACAATCTATCATTATTCTGCAACAAATACTAGCATTTCCTCCACACTAAAAAGCTAAAATTCTCTGTTATCTTTGCCGATCCCAAAATCCTTAGATGTTTCCCTTCTTTTCCAGTTCACTAGTCAGAGCCTATTCCTGCTTCTCTCTCCCTTTCTAGCTGGTTAGGAGGGAGCAAATGTAAAGGAGATTGGTGAAATCCTAGTCAAGACCATAATTAATGCCCCAAAGTCCAATGAAGGGTCCCATCTTCCTTCCCAAAAATCTCAGCAGAAGAACTAGATTGAACAAGTTAACTGTCTTCTAGTAATAAACGAGTGCCTGGCAGACATGTTAGCGGTATTCTTTCAAGCAGTCTGACTTGAGGTAGAATGAAGGATGCCAAATATTGGATTTCTATGGGTCGATTGCTTGCTGTACTATGGGCTTTCTTTGCTAAATCTGTTAAAATCTGCAATCCTAATACTTGCCGCAGTAAAATGAAACAAGTGAAAACTGATATGTATGTAACTGTTATTGAGATGCAGAAAATAGTACTAAGCTTGTATTTGGATTATTTGTGATTGATTTGTTTGTGCAACCTTAGTTATTATCCTTATGTAAAATATTGCCTGCGGTCGGAAACTGGTCTCCCTAAAGTGCTTTGATTTTTTTTCCAAGTGGTTCTTTATTATTTTCAAACATTCCATATGTACAATATGGCATCATCATAGATATGAAACAAATTACTTTGCTTTCCTGTCTGACCGTGATATACAATTTTACATGTATACGCGTCTACCAGGTTAAACTTTTCTGGATGCCACCACTTGTCGTTCAAGTGTCCATTATTGTTGGGTAGTACATTTTTCTATGTGTCTTTTTGTGTTCCCACTCTTTCAGTATGTATTCAAAAACAAATTAACCCTTTAACTCTGTGAAGTGAAACTAGTGTTGAGGAGGTCCATTTCTATGTTGTGTGTTGATTTGTTAAACTGTTGAACTTGTGGGGTGCGGAATGTGGAGACTAGCATCTCTGTTGTCTTTCTGTCCCATCTGCCAGCACATTTTGTTGTATCGGATCTCCTAAAGTATTATTAGTTTCTCCCCTTGCCTCCAGTGATTCCAGAAACCTCCCTGGTGAGTCTGGGGTGTCCTGTTATTATCGCACGTGCGGGTTCATGGCGGCCTCTTATCTGTTTTGGATTTCAGCAAAAATGAAAAGGTAAATAAGCAAAAATAAATAGTTAAATAAGCAGCAACTTCTTTCAGACTAACAACCGGTCTATCTCCATGGTTTTGCATAGGAATAGCTAAAATGAAAATCCTGGATTAACTACACTACATACCAGACAAAGTAGATGCCTGTTTACTCATTCTTCTAGAACTCAAGAACACCACATGGGTTTCATTGTCAGGTTCTGGGTTGGTTTTCATCCCATCATAAAGGCAAACCACGTTTTGAAGACTGGTAAAACAAATTTAGGAAAATGTTAAATGTCTTTGAGTGTCCTGCGCTCAAGCCTCTTCCCCAACTTATTCAAAGTATACCTGGGGCCGCTATTTTAGATCTTAGAGGATATGGGTGTACACTAATATGAGGATGACACACAGATCCACCTTAAGGCATCAACAATTGAAGACACGACTCTCCTTGTACTTGCCTTGACAGACTGCCTACATGGATGTCAGAGAACTTCCTGAGACTCAAACTACAAAAAGCAGAGTTCCTCCTCTTCTCATAGCCCTCTCGGCCGGCCAAATAGTCATGTGCAATTTTCTCCATGCAGGCTGCATTACAGCCTGCATGGAGAACATGCCCAGGCCTCCATTCCCTAGCTGAGCACCGAACCACGGTGCTCAGACCAATCACAACGCTGCATTGCAGCGTTGTGATTGTTCAGGGGAGCCTGGGTGTGCTTCCTGGTTCCTGCGGAGCGGAGGGACAACAAGGAGCAGCTAGGAGGTATGATAAGTTTTTTTTTTTTCTTTACTTTATCCCCTTCCCCCTTCTCGCCCCCCACCCTGCCACCCCCAATTGGTGCCAGCCGCCACTGGTATTTCCACTCAGCTAAAGCTGTCCATAGCCAGACCTAAAAACAGGCCTTATTTGAATTTAGTTAAAAAATGTCACGGAGGAAAACATTTTTATCCTTCTTCTGCTTCCTACTTGCAACAAATTGTGAACTCCACCATCTCTTTCCAGAGCTGAAGATAATTAGGCTCGTAGCCTCAAACTATGGATTGGATGAGAAATAAACCCTGCGAGGGATATGTGTCCCAAATATCAGTTTAACGTGTGGTGAACCTCAAGGCTTTTGCCTAGGATTGGATAGGAGTATTGAGGTTATGTAACCATGAAAACAGAAGCACACATTGCTAACCTCCAAGCCAGAGACTAGCCCCTAATTCAGAAAGATTTTGCTGTGTCTTACTGTTGGAGTTCCTCTGACGTACTAGTGAATATAAGGAACAGCCAATGAATACTCCTTGCTTAGTCCTGTATTTCAGTACTAAGTCAGTAGTAGTCTAAGTGTAAGCCACACGTAGTCACAGCAAAATATTTGTGAATAGTGCCATGGGGAGGATTGGACAACCGTTGCATGACAGTCCATGCCGTCTTGCACAGTGTCTGACTCCAACCCTTCGGCAAATGGAGAAAGGGGAACTATTGACATCTATTTTGCAACTGTCTGACTAAGTGAGCTAACCAACTGCACGCAGCTTAAGTTTGACCAAAAACAACCATCAGTATAGTAAAACGTCTGTCTCATTTCTGCCTCCTCTGGAAGCATGTCTAACCCTGATTGGAGACTCACATCTCCTGAGTGGTTCAGTTTATCTGAGGCATTGAAGGGGGGGTTGATTGCTTGGTGGGGAATGGTCCATTTCACTACTTTGTCATTCTTATTGTATCTTGTCTTTCTCCATTCTCACATCAGTGAACATTTGCTTGGGGAAGGGAATGTGATTGTTGCTCTCATACTTGGTTTGTGCACTAATTTGTCACATTTTCAATTAGTTTATACTAGCTCACCAAATTTAACTATACCCGGGAATTGGTATATGGTATAGGGACACACTATACCCTGCGAGGGTGAGTACCTTCTTGTCCAAGAACCCCCTTTTTCTCTGCCAGCAGCGGCTGCTTTAATACACCTTCTAATCAAATCTGCATCAACACAAAAGGAATAACTTTGTTTTACAGTCATCAGTGAGCACACCGGTCAATGAGCAGCTGGTGTAACCCACTCAGTGAGATGTGGGGCATTAGTGTGACTGCACCTTATCCATGAACTATGTTACATGCATGGATTAAAGACGCCACCCTCGAGTCCTGCCACCTCCTAGTGCAAATTAGTGGTATTCTTTATTTCACTTGCATTGGATTGTACTCTTTTAATTCAGCTATTTTATGGATATCATTATCCAATATATGCTGTATCATTTGATTGGATGGTGTGGTTTATAAGGAGTACCATATCTACCAGAAAAAAATAATTAGATTTGAAATACTTTTGTCATTTATTTACACAATTTTATCTTGAGCTGTTGCCATCGTTTTGGCAAAGAATTATTGTTTAGTAGTGTATAGCCATGTATCTCCACAGTCTGCCCTTGGACACAAGCAGGGTTTTCTCATTAATATGGTGGGACCAGGTTAATGATTTGGTGTGTCTTTTTGTATGGATTTCCATTGTGTGTGGTGTTGTGCAGGTGGAAAGACTGCTCCTTCACACTGTGTAATCTAATGCAGGGTGTGTTTTTCTCTATTAGCGAAAGAGGTCTTTCTATTCTAGTGCATGATGTTGCTATACCTCTTTCTAATTTCTCCTGAGCAGCTCAAGAATGTCAACTGCACTGAACAGGTCGGTTTATTTTCAACCCCAGGCAAGTCTGTTCCTTCATTTCATTCTGTCCATAGTTAAGAGGAGTTGATAGACGAACTTCTCTGTGACAACAGAGGTACTACATTCTTGGGAGCTCAGAATAATTTTTTCAGAGAAGGAGCTGGGGGAGGCCTTAAGAAGCACTTGAAGTGGGGAGTTTTCGTAGAGTTGGGTAACCCTGGGCGTAGTTCGCAGAGTTTTGCTACGCGGAACTCCGCGAAATTACAAACAAACTCCGGGAAGTTCCGCAAGTAGCGGAGTGCAGTGCGAACTGCAGTTTGTGCTAGTATTCCTGCCGCTCGGGTAGAAATTCTACCCGAGCGCAGCTCACGCTCGCGAACTTACCGTTCGCGCTCGCGAACTTACCGTTCGCGATCGCAAGTGGGGAAAAAACCCTGCTGCACATCGCAAAGCGGAGTTTTCTGCACTCCGCGAGCTCCGCAGAGTGCAGAAAACTCCGCAAACTCCACCAACGGAGTGAAGTTCAGCGCCCAGGCCTAGAGTTGGGGTGAGGGAAGGTTAAATTAGAATCATCAGAAGCTTCAAAAAACACACTCTTGAGTTAAAATAGATGGGCTTTTTGTTGTTGTCTGAAGGATTAGAGAGATGATTTGGTTCTAATGACAACTGGAAGACAATTCCAGAAAGCAATAGCTTCTCCCATGAAGGACTGATTTAGAGCAGGGCACTTTTAAGTCTCTGTACTTCCAGGTACAGATAGCTGCTGGTTCGGAGTCCTCTGTCCACCTGAGATAATGAACAAGTAATATAACAGTTTGTTGAGTTGCTGGCATTTATAAAGAAGGCAGTCAAGCTTGAATTTGATTATTGCCTCTCCGGTCTGCCAAAATACCTTACTAAGGGTTTGGGGAATGTGGTCAAACTTTCTTGTTGTGGATATGAGTCTGGCTATGGAATGAAATGCGATTTTGAATGAGGAGAGTGAAGACTGCTGAACTGACAGAATTGATTTCTAAACGCTAAATGAGAGATGACGAAGGCACAAGCCGAGGTTTCAGCGAGTTACAGGAAAGCAGATGCTAGATTTTGTTTAAGAGTGAAGGTTAAAATTTGTGGTTTTCAGACGTTCTGCTGATGTGAGGGATCAATGACGGAGATGAGTCCAAAGTCAAACCTAAGGCTGTCACTGTTGGAAAGAGGAATGGAGAGAAGGCCTAATTTAAGTTTCTCAAGAAGTGCTGGATCCCATCTGTTTTGTGTTTGGTTGCCGCAAGGAGCAACTTGGTTATCTGAAGGCTGAGCATCAGTTAATTATCATCCATACATATTTGGAGTTTGGAGGGACTGAAATGTAGAGTGACAATGTCGTTTAGGGAGGATGTTTACAAGTAGAGTTGTTCGTCAATGGCATATTGGTGTAAAGAAACTCGCAATCCCTCGAACAGTGAACTTAGCGGTTTGAGGCGCAAGCTGAAGAGACTGGGTAGCATAATAGAGGCATGGCAAATATCATGTGTCATCATGGCTACCTGAGATGTGGCTCCAATTGTTCACTATTTCTGACTGGTTCTTTAAAACTAAAGACCTAATCCAAATTCAAAGGTTGGGAATCAGTCTTTCATGACCAAATTTTATCAAATGCCGCTGAGAGAATGAGTAAAACAATAAAACAGAATTCCCTCATACACAAATCAATGAACATAATAAGATTTTACGAGTGGCCATTTAAATTCTGAAGCCAGATCGGCTTGGTGGTCGGTTTGGAGCTGCTCCTTGTTAATGTTCATAATGAGCTGGTTAGATACACATGTCTCTGTGACTTTTTCAAGTGAACTCATGATTTAAATTCTTCTATAAACAATAAAAAGAATGAGTTCATGATTGTTTTTTTCTGATTAGTTGGTTTATTTGACCAATTTTCAGAAGATCCGGGAATATCCCTTGGGTAAGAGAAACATTGATTAGGCAGCACCAACAAGGAAGCCAGCAAATAGTAGATGTTCACTTGTAGTTAACTCAAAAAGTAAATGGTAGGTTTGAGCTGTTTTATGGTCAAGCCAAGATCAACTGCATTGATAGAGAGAAAAGTCACCTATTTATTTATGTGAGGAGAACTTACGCTTGTGGATGAGATCGGGAAAAGTTAGACCGATAAAAATAATTTTGTCTGTAAAGAGGAAAATTATGTCACAGTTGCAAGTTGATCAATATGAAAAGTACTTGGACGGCTTATATGCGACCTTAAGTCTAGGTTTATGATTAAAATAAACAACAGTACTGCAACTAGATTTTAGTATTGATTGTATTCAAAACTGTCTTAAAATGCATTCTTGTTTCTTACCTTTTTACAGACAACATTTGTTTATTTCATGATTAACATGCTGTGGATAGGAGCAACATTCTTCCTTCAGCTGATTGGACCCTCAATACATATTACGTTGCCGAAGATGTATACAAATGGCACTATTTCCATGACTGAACATCTGTCTGTGGAGCCCATTGATTTATGTTCCTGTTGTCCTTTGCTTTCTTATTGCTCCTACAGTTCCTAGCACTTCTGTATCACAGGTGAGCATATGATCTTTAGTTGAAAGATGGCTAGTATGAGGGATAGCAGAAGTAACATGATGCATCCTTGGACCTCAGCTGACTTCACATTTTGAACCTTTGCCCCAAATATACAATTGAGAGCCTGCTATTTGATGCTGTTGGGCTGGAGAAAGTATGTAAACCTAGATCTGTGCTTAACTTATACTACTTCTGTTGTATTCATGAACCTTGGGCCCTGGGTTGGGAAGGGCAGTGTGGTGGTACCAAAAGGTCAAGCCAAGGTTAGCAGCTGTTACCCGCTAACTACGCCCATAAAATGCAAAATAATATTTGTGAAACCCTAAAATGTGTAGCATTCTTTCTTTGATAAAGGGGTGGGACAAATACAACATTTGTTCTTGAGAAATTATTGAAGATCTCCTCCTAGCATTATTGCCTATATTAATTAAGTGCTGCCATCACCGCCACCTACCGGGACCACAAGCACTAGGGGGCAACGCGAGAACCACGGCAGGAGCCGCGCATCACTCCCGCGCCAGCCGGCACATAAATTCCCGGTAGGGCTCCCGCTGCGCGGGTTGCGCGCGGGCGAAGCCCGGGCCAACGGCGGGCCCGTCTGCGCCCGCCAGCGTCAGGAAGTGGCAGGGCAGGGCCACCCCTTTAACATGTGGTGAGGACTGAGGACACTTTGAGTTATTGATTGCACAACTACAACCTAATGCTTGATTATTTGGTTCCTAGCTGTTTTGTGTGTGAGGCTTGGTAACCCGATTGGACAAAAAGAGTACTGTTTGCTGTTTGCATTATTGTTCAGCCGGACTTTGTGCAGCCCACGATAGCTAGTAGTGGAGAGACTTTTGTATTTTAATGCTGTACTAGGATCCGCTTCTTACTCTTGTGTTCTGAGCCAACCCTCACTATGGGGAAAAGGAAAGCTACCGAAACCATAGGGGGGGGAGTGGCGAGAAAGGTTAAAAAGCCCCAAAAAACGGGAAACTCACTTCTGCTTCAAAATAATAACAGCGTTATGACACGCATAGATAATATCATCAATGACTGCGAGCAGATCTTAAGCACCCCCCTGGCTATCGACAAATATAACTTTATTGGTCAACTGATAAAGAGCCCAGAGCATCGCTCGAATGGTAAATCTATTCCTAACATGTTCACTCGTAAGCAGAGAGCCGCTGTATCACAGACCGAGGGGCCTGCAGGTTTGAATGATCAAAGAACATCCTCCCTGCCAAGCGACAAAGCACCTACCCCTCCCTTAGAGATTCTAGTGAGCAGTAATAGGTATGCCCCCTTGATGAGCGACGTGGAGGATGAGAATATACTTCCTAGTACAAATGACCATGTAGATAACACCAAGGTAGCCGGGGAAAAAATCCCAGCTGATGTATGCACTTGCCTTAACTCAGGACTGCCTACTGTGCAATTTGGGCCTATGACATTAATGCTGACTGAATTAATTGGTACCCTCAAGGCTTTGGTTGATAAACTAATAGACACCTTGAATGTTCAGACAAAAGTTAATGCCCCCAGCACATTGAGTTCGACCACGGCGTCCCGAGGGAAGACAACTGATAGTCAAGTCAATTGCAGCGACGGGTATGCAGTTAGCCATGCAGGCTCACACCTTACCGTTGATGAGAGGCACCGTCGTTATAATGGTGATTCACGGCTAGGAACTCACACAGTCAATTCTGATTTTAACGACTTGAACATGCAGCTTAGGAAGGATGGCTCTAACAATCCTATAGCTTCCACCGCTCCTAGGGCCATATGCTCCACTTCTCACATGGGCAATGGCCCATTAAATCTCCCTAGAACTGGCCCTAGAAATGCAGAAATCTTTTTGATTAATGTCCCCAAACTACATCCAACTACTACAAGGGAAAGCGAAGAGTCTTTGATCAATAAGAGTGTCCACTGGCTACGCCATAAGAGGAAATGTCGCTCAATCATCAGAGAAGATATCCTCTCAGCAAAGAGATGTGTGTCCAGGGGGACGAGCACCGACTATGTCTGCCTCAAGTTACAAACACCAGACCTTGTAGACCAGCTAGTCTCTTTTGATCTAAGGACATCCCATCTGATACCAACCAATATTCGGCTGAAGTACAACCCCCCAGCCTATAGTGAAGGAAACTCATGTTCAAATGCCTCCCACAATATAGTAGAGGGGTCCACCTTGGATAAGGTGGACTGATGTCTACAGTCAACTTCCCCACACATGGCAAATGTAAAAGGGGAAGTTTTAGGAAGGGATGACATAGACACAATAATAATTCGGGATCCAACTGTTGCAGGTGGAGCTAACTCCAATGGGGATCAGAAAAGCAGTATACTTGCCATAGCTTCCTGGAATATAGCTGGCCTACTCTCAAACACATCATCTGCAGAATGGTCATCCTTTATAGAGAGCCATGACATCTGGGCTTTTCAGGAAACCTGGGCTTTGAGTTCTATTTTTCGCCCAGGTTACCTGAATTTTGACAAATTGGCCACAAATTGTCACAAGGGACGACCTTCTGGTGGGCTCTCCCTATGGGTCAGACAAGACTTAGGCTAACGGGTGGAGGAGATAAAAACGGATAGCCCTGACATTTTGGCTATCCGTTTATGCTCCAAATTCGATCCAGACACACTAATAATAAACATATATGCTAGAGGGATCCCAGGTGGGAAGTTTTCCAATACAGTCGCTTTGTTAGATTCCCTCATAGATACCTACAGAGGGAAAGTAAATATGGTTATAGCAGGTGACTTTAATACCACCTTTGAGCCCTTAGACTATGAGGATGGTGGTCTTAGTAGTGATGAGGACTCCCAATGGGGTATCCCTTCACTAACCATTTCTCCTATAAAAAAATGGACGGAGGCAGCACTCCAATTAAAAAGTTTGTGCCTGGTGAGGGGCCTCAGGGCTACAAATGGGAGATCACTATCAGATAGCATGGGCCAACCTACTTTTCGTAATGGGATGAGAAGTAGTCGGATAGACTACTTTCTCATCAACTTGGAGCTATGGCCGAGCCTAATTGATATGATGATCCAGAGGAGAACCGAGAGTGACCATGACACACTAATGTTATCCTTGAAGCTAAGGGGGCCAGAAACCCAGACCCAAGCAATAGAGATTATAACTGCCGATGTATTCACCACCAACGATATGAGAAGGGTTAAGTGGTCAAATCTAGTAGAAAAGGAAAGTGTTCTAGCAGAGATGAAACATGCAGTGGAAGACACTATAATAGTTATTTCCTCCCTAGAAATTATGGATGATAACAAGGGAGCAATTATTCAGGCGCATGAAGAGCTTTTTGCCAAACTCAAAAACTCCTTTGTTAAGACAAAAAAAACTAACAATCGAGGAATTGCCCAACATGCTAATTGGTATCACAAAAGCTGCAGAGATGCTAATAAAAACTTGTCAAAAGCCATAAGATTCAAAACAAGGGATGAGATTAAAACTGCACGAAAATTGTACAAAAATTCCCAAACTGCAGCTAAAAGGGAGTTCGACGAAAAGAGGTGGAATGATCTTCTGGATGCATGTAAATGTAACAACATGCAGAAATGTTGGCAAGTACTAAAATGGGGCAGTGGTGAAATCAGACAAATCCCGGATAATAATGTTGGCCCCGAGCAGTGTTTTTTTTTTTTTCAGGCTCAGTTTTCTGCCACTAAAGCCAGCTCTGATTTTCGTTCCACTCTAGTCATTGAAACTACCTTAATCTTTGGGACAGGGGAGGTTGAATCTGCTATGGATGCGATTCCCAGGGGCCGTGCTCCTGGTCCCGACTGCATTCCAGCTGATTTATTTAAGTTTGACAGAGCAAATTGGATTAAGTATATTCAAATACTCGCCAACGCAATTGCCAGTGGGGCCCCAGTCCCAGAATCATGGCGCGGTGCGGAAATCATTCCGATTTATAAAAAGGGGGACCGCTCAAGTCCGAGCAATTATAGGCCTATAAGCCTAATAGATTCCATCCAAAAAATCATGGCCCGGCTCCTATTGAGCAGAATCCACATTTGGATAGACAAATTTGAAATCTTGTCTTCCCTACAAGCTGGCTTCCGCCCACACGTTAGCACCATAGATCAAGTTTTTAGATTTATGCTGATCTACTGGCATACCGTAACTATTGCGGGGGGAACCTTGTACGCGGCTTTTGTAGATCTTAGGTCCGCGTTCGACTTGGTCCCCCATAATAAGTTGTGGCAAGTTTTGAAAGAATCGGGAATGCCAGTGGCGCTCCTTGATCTGATTATTAAACTGCATGAACACAATTTTGCTCAAGTTCGTTGGGGAACACAGGGGAAGGTAACAGAAAGGTTCCCCGTAACCAAAAGGGGTTAGACAAGGGTGTGTATTGGCCCCTACCCTTTTCTCATTATTTATCAACAGGGTTGTTAGTTATTTTACAATCCACCCTACTGATGCCCCCTCACTTGCTGGCGCAAAAGTGCCACTGCTAATGTTTGCAGATGACACCCTGATTCTGTCTAAGACCCAAAAGGGATTACAATGAGCCCTTGACAGATTCGAGGTCTTCTGGTAGTAAACGTTGATAAAACCAAGTTCATGGTCTTGAATAAACACAAAGTGGTGAAAGGGAGGGTGTGGATGAACAATGCCCAGTTGGAACAAACAGATGTTTTCACTTATTTGGGTGTCACATTAGGAAAGAGGTTAAATTGGAAACCTCAGATTGATATTCTAGCTCTCAGGCATGCCCAATTAGCAGGGGTCCTCTTAAAAGAGCACAAGCTCTCGCAAACCAAGCCAGTTGGCCCCGTTTTATCTATTTATAATGCTAAAATCAGGGCTTCGGTTTTATATGGTGCGGAGCTTTGGGGTTTCAAAAAAATTACACCTCTAACCATTGCACAAAATAAGTTTCTACGCAACATGGTAGGATTACCCCAATCCACTCCCCTCAAACCTCTTTACCTGGATCTGGGCTGTTATGGAATCGAAGAAATGGCTCGGTTCAGACCCCTAGCACATTGGAGAAGGATTTGGACTACCCCGGAGCTGTTACCCTACGCCAGTGCACTAAAATTTGTAAGAGAAGCAGATTTGTCCTGTAAAATCAAATGGTTACAAAATATTAAAAGGTGCACTAGTAGATATGGGGCTTCGTCATCTGTGGGAGGATCCAGAGGGCAATCGGTTTCCATCTAAAACTGAGTACAAGGTGGCGTATTGGAATATGGTCAAACAAAAAAGCTTGTCAAATTGTGACCATTCCGCCCATACTGGAGCCTTTCTGGAACACAAACATGAACCACAGTTTGAGCCCTACTGGAATTTTATCACAAAGCCATGCGATAGGAAACTGTTTCACCAATTTAGAGTAGGCTCACTCCCGATAAATGCATTTAGGATGAAATGGCAGAATGCAAATGATATCATATGTCCCTCCTGTCAATTGATGGACGAGACCATCCTGCATATTTTGTTTGTGTGTCCGGCCTATAAAAATCCCAGAGCGAAATGGCTCAAACCTATCTGTTCAAACCTGGGCACAAGATCAAGCACTATAGCCTATCGCATTTTGAAGACTAACTTACAAGAAACCTTGGTAATAGCTCTGGCAAAGTTTTTAAGTTGGATGTGGGGCATACGTAGAAATAATATGAAGAAGTTAAATACCAAAAGTGCTAATGCTGTCGTCCAGGACACATAAAGTTCGATTCTAGATTAATATTAGGAAGAATAGATTGAACAGGGCAGTCCAACATACACATGCGCGTGCTTCACAGTTTATGAGATATGTGCAATAGATTGTTAAATGATTTTAAGTATTTTTAAACTGATTGCTCTTATATTGGCATTTTAATGAACTATTTATGTGTTTGTAACTTGTGTTTTTATATTGTAATGTGTTATATGTGTCTTTAATGATTTCTTACGATCGAAATAAAGACTAACTTGAACTTGAACTTGAAATTAAGTTCACGTGTTTGTTCACCTCAGTAAAATCTCTTCACATTAAAGCATACGTGATACACGAGTGCCTCAAATGGAGAGCATACTTTTAGCCTATCAATCCGAGCTGAAGGGTCAAATGCTTAATGTGGCGTCACGAAGGGAAATGAAGATATGCCATGGAGGTCGAATTTGCACTGTAACTGAGAGAGACAGAGAGAGAGAGATGTACTTGGGTACTAGTTTTTTTTAATTGATCCAACTTGGGAAGCAATAGGGCAAATGGCGGGCATAGAAACCATGCCTTGAGAAGTGAATGAACTATTGGAGAGTTTGTGCAATAGTGGATAGGGCTGACTAGCAAGCTTTCCTCTTTTCCAGATACCTGTGCTGAAAATATGTGAAGCTTGTCACACCCAAAAAGAACACAAGTTAACACGTCAATAGAAATAAAACGCGTTTATCTATATTTACTATTTGTCTATGTGACTAAATTTTACTTTTACTTTTCAGGGTTTATACCTTCATCCATTTTGTAGCCTTTCGAGGGACAACTGGAAAGAGAAGCACTCAGGTGAGCACTCGTTTTAAAATGCTCTTTTACAAACCTTCATGTGCAACTTATGTAATAACAAGCAAAATCTGTTGGTGCCTTGTATTTCCATCTAAAAATGACAACCAGGCCCTAATTTCAGTAGCTAATATATATGATGAATGTGTGGTAAGAGGGTTACCCTAAATTTATCACAACTGCCTGACAAACGTTTTGTGCGATTATCGCATTTATCAAGCACACAAATAAATGCAAAAATATTTAAACAAAAGGTCTACGCAAAATAGTCCCTGTTTTTATGTTAAAAAAAAAATGATAATACGGTCAATACGAAGTATGGAAACATAATTGCAACACTGGGGTGTACTACTGCAGAGTCAGTAAGCCACTATAGATGAGGGCTTATGGCTCTATGTTATATTCCTTATGTCTCACTCCTAGTCATAGTCATATGAACTCTGTCTCACTCATTATTGGTAGCTTCAGCCACTAACAGTTTTTCATGCTAATGATCTCTCTATTGTAATGGATGACTGTGATGATCCTTCAATGAAATCAATTACTCTAGCTGTCCTTGATGAGGGTGACGGGCCTAGAGACGACGTGAGATTTAACGAATTATGAGGTGCCTGCAAATAGTATGCGCACAACGTGACATTCCCCCCTCCCCAAATTCCGTCACCTTACCGCCCACTACACCCAAGAACTCTCAGAATCAGGGTATGTTGTCCATGGCGTAGCCTTTTATTCACATCAATCCAAGTACTTTACCACAGACCATTACCAAAGAAAAGTATCCTTCTTGGGTATATAAGAATTATTCACAGCATCACACTTTAGCTGCATCAACAGGTCAACGGCAGTAAGGAAATAAATTAGGTATGACATTACACTTTTACTTTAACTCGGCCGTACACTAGAACAACTTAGCCGTACATTTGAACTTTACACTTTAACTTTTTTAACTCGGCCGTACACTAGAACTTGGCTGTACATTTGAACTTGGCCATCTCGGCCACAATGTCCCACTCTGCTGTGCACATTGTGCCGGCAGGCCCCAATGCGCTACAGCCAACATTTGCACTACTTGACATCCAGGGCACTGCATACCGCACCGGCCCACCGGGGTACCTGAACACAGGCAGCCTCCCCAAGATTCTACTCAGTCCATACATTGTGGGTTAGGGCAGTAGAGTCCAGGACTACCGGCAGGTCAGTCCCTCCTCCCCGCCGACCCACTGCACACGTGGAATCTACCCCCTCCTGGGGTCCATCGAATGGCTGCACCTCCATTGTTGTGCATCCCTCTTTGTTGTTAACTGTCAGCGCTCCACCTCTGTGAGGCCTTGCTCTTCTGCCGGGTGGGTGGGTGGTCGACGATGCTCCTGCAGCCCAGGCTGTAGTCCGAGGGGACAAAGAGACCGAAACCCCCCGAGGTACAGCCTTATATACCTGCTAAGTTTCGTTTCTGCTAAGTTTCATTTCTCCGGGCCTCATGATGACATCACCACCTCAGCCAGCCAACCCCCTTCCTTGTCCAGGGGCCCCGGAGGAGGCTCAGCCCCGTGGCGCTACTAAGGTCGCCCCTCCCCTAGGCGTGGGGTCGACTGTTCAGGAGTGTGGATATAAGACTTTACACATTAAGATGTGACTGGTGTCCCTCACGTGTTTGAGATATACAAACCTGGGATTGGGTATATAGGCAAAGTGAGCAGAGATCTTGTTGACAAATCTGTAAGACAGAAGACAAAATCCATTCCTCAAGCCTACATAACCTAGAATAGCATGAAGAAGCAATACACGGCTGAAAGGTGTCAAGTCACAATCCCTGTGACTATTCTCTTTTCTAGCTCTAACGTATGACTTCATAATTATTCATTGATGTGCCTAGTAAAAGCGAAACATGGATTAGGTAAATTATATTCAACCTGAAGTGTGACCTCGGGCAGTAGTATGATTATAAGTCGCTCTTTTGACCAAATCTTTTTGCCCGACCCATACTGCTGTATGTTAGCTGCGTTGCTCATTAGTGCCCTTTGTGTCAGTGTCGGTGGTCCACTGGTACATGGTGTATATGCACAAGTCACCAGGATTGACTGAAGTTGCTGAATAGTGCGGAATCATTAACTATTGTGTGGATTATAATTGCTGAAAAGCTACGAGGAGTCGTGAACAAAGTGGGCTTGTTTCGAGATGGCACTGCCAGGCTAAGCTTGTCAGGGCAGACATATATGAAATGCAGTGGCACAGGAGAACGTATCAACGCAATTAAATCCCTTAAACTGTGGCTTGGACTGGAGGTGGGAAGAGGTGAATGGGTGGTGAAAGAGAAAAGGTATCTGGAAATCAAATGCTTTTGATAAATAAACAGGCACATTAGTTTGTAGCATCATAGCAAGACATAGGGCCTGATTTAGACCCTGGTGATGGACTTCCATTTGCCACGGTGGTGGGGGACTTAACGGCCACCATCCTGACAGTCAGTAGTCCGTCATCTTTGTCAATGGCCCCCAGGGCAGTGGTCATATCTCGAAAGGAACTGCCAAAAAGTTAGGAAGACAGCAGTTAGTGGAGTGGTTTTGCCGGCTGGTCACTAAACCTTTATAAAAAATTGTTTTTCAAAAGCAAATTCCTAATGTCCCTCACAGCTATGATTTTTCTGGTGGTGATGAACATAAGAAAAAACATTCTGACTGTCCACTCTAAATCGAATAGGCAGTGTGATGGCATTACTCCAAGGGCGCCTACTCTGTTGGGCCGTCAGAGGTAGCTTTCTGTTGATAGGCCCAAAGGGAGCTCCGCCAGTGGAAAGCTGATGGTCCACCCATCTCTAAATGAGGCGAAGGACTGTGAGTTTGATGGACAGGGTACTCTGTTGCATTTGCAATGGAGTGACCTGTCTGCCAAACTCTAAATGACCCCCTTAATCTTAAAATGGGAAACTATGCATATATACAGGGCTTTAGGAGAAATGGGACAGCTGTTCTATATTCTTGGGAGAAATGGGACTCTCAAACACCTTGGATGGTGTACTTACTTTCTTGAGCCCCCTAAAGATAGTTAGCCTGTCTTCCTCATACAATTCACTGACTCCAGGATGCCCCAAAAAACACCGGACTTCCCATCAAAGAAAATTAGGGAAAGACTACGGTCTGCCAATAGGTGTCTTCTGACTAAAGTTCCAACAGATATTCTGACCAAATGCTTTATGTTCTGGACTACTTCTTGTGGAAGCTCCTGTCACTGCATCACCAAGTTCAGACATTCCTTTTTCCCCTAGATTTTGGGTTCTCCAATCATTTTCAATTCATTCCTCTCCAGTTGGTTTCTTAAGGTCCTGGCTGGTCAGACACCTAAGACGGCATGCCGTTTCCACTCTTGGTTTTCAGGCCTCTGTTTTTATAGCTTTGTTGTCTCTGGAATAGAGTTGATGGTGGGCAGCCCAGTTTGCCTCACCCTGGATTCTCTCTATTTTCCCAGTGCACTTTCCTGTTACCTGAGTTTCTTATATACCAGCACCTAAAGTGATCCGAGCATTAAGCAGTATTTTACATTAAGCCTCAAATAAGTACATAAATGTTTCCCAAGTGACAGCAGCGGTACACAGCAGACTAGACATCCTGGAATCAGAAGAAAGTATTGTTGGGAGTGAGCTGTCCAGGAAGGTTATCTCATACACAGGGTTTTGTAGCAGATAGCAGCCAAACAGGGGGTATGTTCCCTCTGACCCTCCTGAACTGTCCTTCCTTCATCTTATCAAGATGAATGACAGACAATTACAGAGGAGCATCGAAAGTGCCCTTCCATGAATTTTGTGTTCTCCTGAAGGTGATTGTGCACAGTTTTTGGTGTGTCAGAGTAATATCAATAGACCATATGACATGGAGACCCAGTGAGGAGCTGTTGTCGAACATCTTTCTAATTCTAGGTCACTTTGTAATTAAGTCCTACGTCAGCCTAATTCGCGTCAGAATTAATGCTATCTAGCAAGCAAACCCCGGAACGTACCGTGGTATGGGAGTCTCTTTTGTGTGTTTGAGGCGCTGAAGCTTCACTTTAGCATTGCCATGCTGTATCAGCATTTTCTGACCTCAGGAGGCTCAATATCTTTAAAGAAATTACTCTTGGGACTCTTGCTACCTCCTAGGTGCCAAACTGAGTGAGTGCTTTGCCTCACCATCCATATGCAATTACAAGGAACGTCAACTGTATTTCTTTAGCCCAAAGATTATAATATCTATTACATCATTTTTCAGTGTACTCCTCATGCACTGCAGGATTAAATTCTTATACAGTCTAAGTACTGCTTCAGCAGACAAACTGGGGGGCTTATTTACAAGAAGACAGCGCCCCTGGAGCATCACTTTTTTGATGCTCCCTTGGGGCAGGCTTTTCAATCATATCTATGAGGCAATGCAAAGCCACCCTGTGTAGCTTTGCATGGCCTCATGGACATGGAGTAAAGCAAGGCAGTGCTAAGCACTGCCTTGCCTTACTCTGCATCGAGGGGAAATTTAATGGGCATTGCGGCAGGTGTTCCCACACAACACCCATGGATTTTGACGCTGCTCCAGATTTGAAAAATCACGTAAACCTGGGGCAGCGCCAAAACCTTACACCTCCTCAGAGCAGGCGTAAGGAGAAATGTTTTCATTTCTCCTCGTTTTTTCCACTTTCCATGTGTGCTGCATTCTGCAGCACACATAGAAGGAAGAAAATGCCTCCATTGATTGTTTTTGTGCAGGAAGGTGTACCTTCTTGCATAAAAACAACCATTCCTACAACGCAGACACCCTTGCACCATGATACAAGGGTGTCTGCATTGGCGCAAGGCAGCCAAAATGGCATCAGCATAGTGAGAAAGGACAGGAATGAGCCGTATATCATAAATATGATCCATTTCTGCCCTTTCCTTTTGATGCAGGGCTGCACAGCAAAGTGACTTACTGCGCTGCCCTGCCTCAAAAACTTGTAAATGAGGCACTGGATCTTTTACCTTTGACTCTAGTCAATATTATTCCACACTGGTCGAATCAAATACCTCCAGTTAAACCATTAGGTTATGTTCAAAACAACTTTCCCTGTCCACAAAAACTTCAGAGAAGGATAGAGATAGCCTAAACTGAAGAGAGGCTACTCTGAGGGCAAAATTCTATTAATTTGTTTGGACGGTATATAAGATGACTACTCGTAAATCAGAACTGCAACAATGATTTCTGGTTTCTATCAAACTCTGTACATTGCTATACAGAATTAATCTAATTGTACTGTATATTGTATGACAGAATGCTCAATGGCTTGGGAGCAAAGATGCCCATGCCACAAGAGACCTACAATCGCCAGATTTCTGGGTCTATTTAGGATCGGGGCTGATGGGGTCTGCCTGGGTTGCATTTTGGCAGTGTAGAAGAACAGATTGTCAGCATTCACAGCCCAATTTATCTCTGAGATTTTTCCCATGATGACCAAGACCTTGCAGGCAGTCACTCACCCACCCCCAAGAGGAACTGCAGTTGGCACAGACTGCCAGTGCCCTTCCCACATCCGTGCCACTTATGGAAAGGGCCAGGTGCAATGAGATGAATCAGATTAGGCCTGGGTGAAATTTTAATTACGCCAGAGTAATTTTGGTAATATTGCATTACTCTTGTCATGGTAAATTACCAAAAACTGCACAATTACGCCTTCTCACATTCATTATGAGTAATTTAGGTCAGAAATGCCTACTGCAAGAGCACAGGGACAGAGTGCGAGAGACTGATGGCTGCTGCTGTTTATGTTCTGTTGATGTTTTCTTAGTGCAAAAAGCATTCTCAGGTCCATTTTGAACACAAGGGTGCATTTGCGCTAAGAAAATAGCGTTAAATGCAGGGTTACGATCCTCTTCCAATTTTGTATAATCTTGCATAATTTGGTGTAATTTCGTGTAATTACGCAGGAACAAATTAGATGAGTTACTCCCACTCCTGAATCAGACTTCACGCAAGATGCATGCCTTTTCAGCCCTTTTTCTCTCCCCACCCCATTCCGTGTCACTGTAACAATTTATACTATTTAGGTAGGTAATGAAAAGTGTACCCCATAAATATTTTTCCCATTGAATAAAAAATAAGATTTTACAGTGCAAATACACGTTTGCGTTACAGATGCGTAAATGGTAAATTCACACCATTTAAATCTTCAGAAATAGTAACAAGTGTTAATAACATGGAATTTATAAATTGTTCCACAACTGGAATCTGCAAGAACGACAGCCTGGCAGGAGTTTTGGAATCCTTTATGAATTCCATGTTAGTTAGGAATTTACTATAGACATAGGCTGAAACCTTCAGGACTACATTTGTGACTACTTCTTGTTAATTGGACCTATAAACATTATTGATGAACCCAAAGGCTCTTTTCCTAGCTCTGCCCAAACTTGATTGTAAAGTATGGCCTCTGCAATAAATGAATGACAATGGAGGAAATAAACAGGCGCAGCCTCTGCAAAATGTATTGTGTCTACATGTCAGGCACAAATATTGTGAGCAGCTTTATGGAAGCTGGCTCATTCCTTTGAATTCCTTCAAAAGCACAGGGCACCACTCAACCACTGCAAAATTTTGTTAGCTTTTAGACACCTGTAACCGAATAAGGGCAACCAAAACTTGCTTCTTGGAACATACTTTAGGCCATTAAGCAACACTTCTCTCCTGAGCATTGGTACGAAGGTTGAAAGATAATAGAGTCAAACCCTGGTTAATTTAGGGAACACAATAGCTTTGTTACCTCCATTGAATATAAAACAAGTAGAAAATATGGCCTCCCAGCAACTGTTTCCAAAATTGTCAGTGTTAGAAATGGAGTCTCTAGTTGACAGATGTATGCTCCCTGTCCAAGTAGGGACCACCACTCTAGCCAGGGTAAGTCAGATACACACCCTAAATTAACCTGTGCTCACTTTCTGGTAGTTTGACACAGAGCAGTCAGGATTAATTTAAGAGGCAATGTGTAAAGTATATGTACAACACATAAAACAATAACACAGTGAAAACACCAAACAAATAATCCACACCAGATTAGAAAAATAGAGCTTAATTTAATTAACAAAACAAGACCAAACTCACAAAAATCCAATAAGTAGGACCTGGGTTATGTTATGTTATTTGATTCTTGATATAGCGATCGACTCGTCCCCGTGGGGACACCTTGGCGCATGTTCAGCAGGTAAATCATGTAGAGGCAGCATTAAAACAGGCAGGTTTTAAGGTGTTTTCTGAATTCAAATAGATTTGGGCATGCACGGATAAACAGAGGGAGTTTGTTCCAGTGGAGCGGACCAAGATAAGAAAAGGCTAGGCCTCCATGTTTAGCAGTGCGAATGCACCGGGGACATAATAAAGATTTATTGCTTGATCGCAGCTTCCTGTTTGGAACGTAAGGCATAAGCCTGTCCTTGAGGTACTTTGGGCCAGAGCCTGACAATTATTTGTAGGTCAGGCAGAGCAGTTTAAACAATGCTCACTTACAAATCGGAGCCAGTGAAAGGCTCTAAGTGTGGGAGCTGATGAGGTCCTTGGCGGCAAGTTGTTTACCATGCGGGCCTCTGTGTTTTACGTGAGCTCAAAGGAAGCCACCGAAAGATTTTCTTGAGGAGGCGCATGGTACCAAAAGAGGTTCCACATATGGAGGCAATCTGGTCCCGCACTGATAGTTGGTCATCTATGTGTATGCCCAGGTTCCTGGCAGTACTACTAGGCAAAGGGGTGGGGCCAAGTTCTGCCGGCCACCAATCCTCCTTCCAATAGAGCTGAGCTTTGCCAAACATAGGATTCTCTGTCTTGCCCCCATTGTATTGCAGACAGTTGAGGGCCATCCAGATGGCAATCTCTCTTATGCAGGTGATAAATCTCTGTTTGATGTTTTCCGTGTCTTGCCCAAATGAGATGACCAGTTGTCATCTGCATACGGAAAAGTCTCAAACCCATGGGACCTCACAAGTTTGGCTAAAGGGGCCACGTAGATGTTAAAAAGTGTGTGGCTTAAGGAGGAGCCCTGGGGTACTCGCTTGTCTAGAGGGGTGGTGCTGGAGTGAAATGTGCCCATGCAGACTATTTGGGCTCTGTCTTTGAAAAAGTTCACCAGCCAGTCAACGGCAAGTCCCTGGATACCAATGTGCTGCAGACGCTGCAAAAGAATAGAGTGCAAGATGGTATCGAAAGCTGCTGATAAATCAAGCAGAACCAGCAAGGCAGGATGACCAGCATCTAGGGATAGCCTAATAGTGACTGCAAGTCAAGAAGTCTTGGTGCGGTGGAATGGTCAGAAGCCTGACTGAGAAATGTCTATGAGTTATGAATTTTTAAAGATTAAATTGAAATATAATGCCTAAAAGCATAAAGCGCCAACAGGGGACATCTGGTCGTGCTGGATTGGGTCAAATCTGAAGTCAAACTGACCGTGATGGAGCACGGTCAGATACAGAAGCCATTCAGGCCCCCCTATTAACAATAACTTTCTTGGGGATGTGTCCTTGTCGAGGAGCAACTGCGTCGGTTACGAGTAACGCAGACAGGACCTGCGTCATCGCTGAACCCCTTACGATGAAGACACTGCGTCATCGATGAGCCTCGCAGTCAGATCCCATGTCGTCGTCGAACCCCTTACGATGAAGCTACTGCATCATCGCTGAGCCTCGCAGTCGGGTCCCGCGTCTTTGTCGAACCACTTGCGATGAAGGTGCTGCGTCGTCATTGAGCTGCGCTGTTGATGCTATGAAGTCACTGAAGTAGCACTGTGTCGGTGTCAAAGTCAAATTTGTCAGTTTAGACCAGCGCAAAGCAGGCGATGTGTGGATTTTGGCAGAAAACAGCTGCAGAACCCCTTTTTTAAAGGCAAAGACTGGATTGACACCTCTTGGCAAGGCAGGACTCACATTTGGCAGAGCCCAGCAGTTGAAGCAGTGTTGAATAAAGTCTTTGATGTCCCTGAATCTACAAAACAGGAGGCAAGTCAGCAATCCCTTGGATTAACTTGATTCTGGGGATGTAGAGGCTCAGGTCCAGTCCTTCTCATGACCAGGCAAGGGGCATAAGGGAGCAGGGCAGGCGCAGCAGAGCCGGAGTCCAGCAAATCCAGCAGTGTCCAGCAGATTGTCAGTCCTTTTAGCAGGACAGCGGTCCTTCTTCTGGGCAGAGTGTCCTCAGGCCTAGAGTGTACTTCTCCAACCGGGCCAGCTCACACTCCATGGTTGCAGGTGCAGATGTAGGAACTCCAGTGAAAGACATGATTTAATAAAAAATGCCAATAAAGGAAAATTGAAAAATTTTAAATGCCCATCAGAGAGAGCAGGAAAAAAAGGCCAATGAGGATCAGAGACAATTGATTTGAATTGGTCTTATATGTGGATGGTAGAGTACACCAAATTACTGTAAGGCGGTCCACAAAACCAAGATCTGTCCCACTGCTGCCATCAGTGTAGGAAATTGGGCTATTGGTTGTGTGGCCTGCACATGTAATAGGTCCACAATTGTCCTCAGTGGTAACCAAACACAACATTGAAGCACTTGACTCTCACAGGAAAGCAGAGCAGTCCAAGCCTACTCAAAGGAGGTGGTGTGGGCTAGTAATCACCAATCACTGGCACACAATATTAACACTCAATAAATGATTGTCCAGTCAGTACCTCTTCTTTAGAAAATGGAAAGTACATTTATTACACAACACTACTAAATACTACGCAATAATATATGAATGTGTACATATGTACACTGCAAAACCAAAGGGGATGATGGACGGAGTGTTGAACATTGCAAGCACTCACCCCCAGTCAACTGATCTGGGTTTAATCCATCATCATTCTTTAGCTCACTCCGCCACCCCAGTTCAGACATGGCCATATGCAAATCAGTCTGACCCTGTGCCTCATGGGAACAGTCCAGCCCGAACTGCCAAGCCATGTCCTCCCTGGACCGGAAACAAGCATCCTGGGACCGGTTTCTGGCTAACAGCCATCATCAGCCAGGCTAGCTTGAATCCAGTGGCAAAGTGAGCAAGGGACCCACGTCTGGGCATACCCTGCCAACTTAGGGCGAACAAAGCAAAACCAAAGGGGATGATGGACGGAGTGTTGAACATTGCAAGCACTCACCCCCAGTCAACTGATCTGGGTTTAATCCATCATCATTCTTTAGCTCACTCCGCCACCCCAGTTCAGACATGGCCATATGCAAATCAGTCTGACCCTGTGCCTCATGGGAACAGTCCAGCCCGAACTGCCAAGCCATGTCCTCCCTGGACCGGAAACAAGCATCCTGGGACCGGTTTCTGGCTAACAGCCATCATCAGCCAGGCTAGCTTGAATCCAGTGGCAAAGTGAGCAAGGGACCCACGTCTGGGCATACCCTGCCAACTTAGGGCGAACAAAGCAAAACCAAAGGGGATGATGGACGGAGTGTTGAACATTGCAAGCACTCACCCCCAGTCAACTGACCTGGGTTTAATCCATCATCATTCTTTAGCTCACTCCGCCACCCCAGTTCAGACATGGCCATATGCAAATCAGTCTGACCCTGTGCCTCATGGGAACAGTCCAGCCCGAACTGCCAAGCCATGTCCTCCCTGGACCGGAAACAAGCATCCTGGGGCCGGTTTCTGGCTAACAGCCATCATCAGCCAGGCTAGCTTGAATCCAGTGGCAAAGTGAGCAAGGGACCCACGTCTGGGCATACCCTGCCAACTTAGGGCGAACAAAGCAAAACCAAAGGGGATGATGGACGGAGTGTTGAACATTGCAAGCACTCACCCCCAGTCAACTGATCTGGGTTTAATCCATCATCATTCTTTAGCTCACTCCGCCACCCCAGTTCAGACATGGCCATATGCAAATCAGTCTGACCCTGTGCCTCATGGGAACAGTCCATCCCGAACTGCCAAGCCATGTCCTCCCTGGACCGGAAACAAGCATCCTGGGACCGGTTTCTGGCTAACAGCCATCATCAGCCAGGCTAGCTTGAATCCAGTGGCAAAGTGAGCAAGGGACCCACGTCTGGGCATACCCTGCCAACTTAGGGCGAACAAAGCAAAACCAAAGGGGATGATGGACGGAGTGTTGAACATTGCAAGCACTCACCCCAGTCAACTGATCTGGGTTTAATCCATCATCATTCTTTAGCTCACTCCGCCACCCCAGTTCAGACATGGCCATATGCAAATCAGTCTGACCCTGTGCCTCATGGGAACAGTCCAGCCCGAACTGCCAAGCCATGTCCTCCCTGGACCGGAAACAAGCATCCTGGGACCGGTTTCTGGCTAACAGCCATCATCAGCCAGGCTAGCTTGAATCCAGTGGCAAAGTGAGCAAGGGACCCACGTCTGGGCATACCCTGCCAACTTAGGGCGAACAAAGCAAAACCGGTCCCAGGATGCTTGTTTCCGGTCCAGGGAAGACATGGCTTGGCAGTTCGGGCTGGACTGTTCCCATGAGGCACAGGGTCAGACTGATTTGCATATGGCCATGTCTGAACTGGGGTGGCGGAGTGAGCTAAAGAATGATGATGGATTAAACCCAGATCACTTGACTGGGGGTGAGTGCTTGCAATGTTCAACACTCCGTCCATCATCCCCTTTGGTTTTGCTATGTTCGCCCTAAGTTGGCAGGGTATGCCCAGACGTGGGTCCCTTGCTCACTTTGCCACTGGATTCAAGATAGCCTGGCTGATGACGGCTGTAAGCCAGAAACCGGTCCCAGGATGCTTGTTTCCGGTCCAGGGAAGACATGGCTTGGCAGTTCGGGCTGGACTGTTCCCATGATGCACAGGGTCAGACTGATTTGCATATGGCCATGTCTGAACTGGGGTGGCGGAGTGAGCTAAAGAATGATGATGGATTAAACCCAGATCACTTGACTGGGGGTGAGTGCTTGCAATGTTCAACACTCCGTCCATCATCCCCTTTGGTTTTGCTATGTTCGCCCTAAGTTGGCAGGGTATGCCCAGACGTGGGTCCCTTGCTCACTTTGCCACTGGATTCAAGATAGCCTGGCTGATGACGGCTGTAAGCCAGAAACCGGTCCCAGGATGCTTGTTTCCGGTCCAGGAAGACATGGCTTGGCAGTTCGGGCTGGACTGTTCCCATGAGGCACAGGGTCAGACTGATTTGCATATGGCCATGTCTGAACTGGGGTGGCGGAGTGAGCTAAGAATGATGATGGATTAAACCCAGATCAGTTGACTGGGGGTGAGTGCTTGCAATGTTCAACACTCCGTCCATCATCCCCTTTGGTTTTGCTATGTTCGCCCTAAGTTGGCAGGGTATGCCCAGACGTGGGTCCCTTGCTCACTTTGCCACTGGATTCAAGATAGCCTGGCTGATGACGGCTGTAAGCCAGAAACCGGTCCCAGGATGCTTGTTTCCGGTCCAGGGAAGACATGGCTTGGCAGTTTGGGCTGGACTGTTCCCATGAGGCACAGGGTCAGACTGATTTGCATATGGCCATGTCTGAACTGGGGTGGCGGAGTGAGCTAAAGAATGATGATGGATTAAACCCAGATCACTTGACTGGGGGTGAGTGCTTGCAATGTTCAACACTCCGTCCATCATCCCCTTTGGTTTTGCTACATATGTACACTGGCAGATGTAACAGACCATAGATGACATTGAGTAACCATTGGTAACCCCCTAGAGGGGTCACCCAATCATGTCAAGTGAGTTCAATCATTTCATTTTGGATTAAAACACATTTAGCATCATTTTGCAGAAGTCATTGTCATTATTGCTATAATCAATTTAACATTTCAACTCATTGTGCTAAAACAGCCTCTAAGGGGCATCACATTGAAATCACAGTGTATTGCAACCACACAATTGGCCCCTCGAGAGCATAATAACATCAGCATTACAAATAAGCACTTTTAAGTCTACAAGACCCTCTTGAATGCCACCATAGACATGGCTCCTAGAGAGCGTAACACTCCCGGCTGCAGAGCAAAAGCTCCAGCCATGGGAGTGTTTGAAAATATGAAGGAAATCCAAGGGAGGTGATCATTTTGGAACCCCCTCCCCCCCAACTTTGGGTGCGGTTTCGGAAGATCCATGCAGGGGAAAGGCAGCATCCTCCTGAGTTGATTGGTGGTGGTCCCGTCTTCCTGGGGTCACCACAAAGGGAGATATAGGTGAAAATATGGGCAAAACGACAAGGTCCTACAAGGCATTAAGGGGCGATCTCATGCAGGGAGGTGAATATTGTAGCAGCGGCTCTCCCGCATCGGGGAGAGCTGTGCCAGGTTTTCCCCTTTTTATTTTTTATCTTTGTGGTGGCCTCGCACTGCGACCTGCTTTCTGGCAGGGTGTGTTGTCACCCCTAGGCACCCAACAAATGAATTCCTTGTTGGAGGGCAGCTCAGGGGAGCCCACCCCCAGCTGCCTTCGCTGGCTCCCCATGCTGGCTGCCCTCCAGCACTCTGCTGGCTTGCATGTGTCTGTGGCTGGCCTCCCGTTTCCCCCAGTCATGGGCATGGGGAGCGGGGTGAACCAGCTATGTGGGGGAGCACTCCCCCTCCTCTCCTTGCACCGGGCCCAGAGATGGATTCCTGGGTGCGACAGCGCTCCCTGCAATCCTGTAGTTTCGGGGAAGTGCGGTGGCGCTTCCACAAATCTCTGGCACTCGGGGGTCAGGGCATTGTGTCACGTGGCTGGGTTAGGCCCGGGAACAAACACTGTGTAGGAAAGTGGGTTTCTGTTGCAGTAACCCCCCCACTTTTTGCCTGATAACTGATGCACTTTTCCTTGGTGTGCCCTGGGTCCCTGCCAATCAGGTACCCAGGGCCTGTGTTCCTTCCCTAAAAACTGTACTAAAGCCTAAACCCAATTGGCATCTCTGACCACAGGTAAGCCCCTGGTAAATGGTACCCTAGGTACCCAGGGCACTGTGACCAGAGAAGGCCCCTAAGGGCTGCATCATTTATTGTGCCACCCTTAGAGGCCCTGTACCCTGACACACACACCCTGCCTTTGCAGGCTGAGTGTCTTGGTGCACAACTAAACAGAGAGTCGACATGGCACACATCCCTGTGTGCCATGCCCACAAACACACTGCCGTGGCATACCTCAGTCACCCCTCTAGCTGGGTGCACTATGCCAGTGGTGTGGGCACCGGTGCATGAGCCCTGTGCCCCTACAGTACCCAGGGCCATTCCTGGGCACTGTAAGTGCAGTGATGCCATTAAGAGTATATGGTGCTGGGAGGTTGTCATTACGAACTCCACAGCACCATAATGGCTACACTGAAGACTGAGAAGTTTGGTATCAAACTTCTCAGCACATTAAACCCACACTGATGCCAGTGTGGGATTTAATGTAAAATGCACGACAGAGGGCAACTTAGAGTTGCCCCCTGAACCTAACCTACAATCCATGTCTTGTCTGAGGGGCTGCTCCGGCTGCCACACAGCAGACATGTTGTTGGACCCCTGGGTGGAGAGCCATCCGCTCTCCTGGGCCTGCAACAATGCACATCCTGGGCGAGGTGCTAGGTCTCCTCCCCCAGGATGGGCAGGGGAAGCTTCAAAGGCATGCCGCCTTTGTGAGCTTCTCCAGGCCACTTGCTGTACTCAGCAACTGGCCCCCACCGGTTCTGACCCCCTCTCTGGCGGGAAGACTGGTGGGAAACCCCAAGGGAGGAAAGGGGATGTGCCAGCCTCTGCCAACCCCACCCCTCAGGTGGGGAGGTGAGGTGAAGCACAACTCTGGGCTCTCGCCATCTTGAAGATGGGGAGCCCTGCCCAATCAGGACTAGGCTACTGCCCCCCTCCCACAGGAGAGGGGCAGGATAGGGGGTGTACCCACCCCAGGAAAGGGACCCATTGGTCCCTGCCCTTTACCTACCTGTAACGCCCCTAAATTTAGTATTAAGGGGCACCCTGAACCTTCCTTCCTCAGATTCCCGCAACCTAAGAAGAAAAAGGATGAAAGAAGACGCCCAGCAGAGGAGACTGCAGAGAACAACTGACTTGGCCCCAGCCCTACCGGCCCGTCTGCAGTAGCCAGAGATCCTGCGCCAAAAATCGTCTTGTCCTGCAGCCAGCGACCTCCAGAACCCCGGGGAGGACTGACTGCCTTCAACAAAGACCGGATCTCCTGTGAACAGCAGCTCTCTTCAAAAGAAACACCAAACAAAGACTCCGAGCCTGCTGAGGAAAAAGAAACCTGACGCCTGGAACCACCACTGCACCCCTCGCCTACAGCCCGAGTTGAAGTGGCCCACCGGTCCCAGCGAGGTCCCCCAGCGCTCCAGAGTCCGAGTCCACTGTGGGTTGACCCCTCCAGGACTCCCCGACGTCGCCTGCAGCCTCTGCACGAGACCCCCCCAACCGCGAGTGGCCCGGTAAGGTGAAATCCGACCTCAAAAGACACCCCTGCATCCAGCCGCCCTGCGCCCTGGAGAAAGGAACCCGAGGTGCACCTACGTCCCCGAGCCCTCCAACTTACCTGCCCAGCTGTTGGTTCCTCCTGGAAGTCTTCCTGGACCGAGCCTGCAGCTGAAAACCAAAACCGAAAATCCCCATTGAAAACAACAGGGCACCCGAGCCAAAACATCACTCTGCACCCGGCCGCCCCAGCGCCGCTGAGGGTGCACCTTTTGTGCTGGCTTGTTTCCCAATTTGCCCTGACCTAAACCCTAGGAGCTTTGCTCCCACAACCTTGTGGCCTGCTCGCCAGCAGCCACCAACCGGAGGCCCCCCATCCCCCATAGGATAACATTGGGCCTCAACACTCTGCACCCAGCCGCCCTAGTGCCGCTGAGGGTGCAACAACAGTGCATCACTGACCCTGGGAGACCCCTGAGTCTATGCCCAGAACCTTAACTCTGCCAGTCGAGTACTTACCTGAAAACCGATAACCTACATTTTCTCCATAGGGTAACATTGACTGGTTTACACTGAAAATTCTTCTGTGTCGAGTTTTGAAACTTTAAAATAATTACTAAAAATCGTCCGATCAACGAAAACGAAATTACTCACCTGTTATCAGGAGAGATCCCAGTGCTGGATCTTGGTGCCCAGCAGTGACCCTGAAAAGTAATCATAACTGTACTTACCGGTATTTTGAATTTCCTTCCATAGGAAGGTTTTTGCTGAAAACGTTTCTGTCGATTTTGCAAACTTACAAATATTCGTTAAAAATCGCCTGTATAACAAAAACACATTCTTTCAACTGTTTACATGAGATGCACCAGTGCTGGATCCAGGATCCAACACTGAGTTAGAAAAAGTAACAATAACCACACTTACCTGCTAAGTGAATTTCCTCCCATAGGATAACATTGGTGATTCTATGTGAAAAAGTTTCTAAGTGTCAACTTTTAAAATACAATAATATTCCTTAAAAATCACAACTGTAACCAAAACGTTTTTACTCAACTGTTTACAGGAGATGTCCCAGGACTGAATCTAGGATCCAGTTCTGTGGTAAGAAAAAGTAATCCAAAAGTAATCTATTGCATTTAACTAGAAATTCCCATTGAGCTCAATGTATTATTGTGTTTGAAATTGTGTTGCCTATTGCAACAACTGTAACTATTGTATTCAAAAGTCTATTGCCTATTTGAAAAGTATTTAACTAAAGTAACTCATTCTGAGAAAGTATATTTTGATACCTATTGTTGGTTCTAAAATAAAACAACTATATATTTTGATACAAAACCATTGGCCTAGAGTTCAGTTCTTGAGTGTGTGAGACCATTTGCTGACTGAGTGTGTACAACAAATGATTTACACTGTCCTCTGATACTGCCTTACTGCTCGACCAAGCTACCACTTTAGAGAGTAAGGTTATATCTAACTTTAGCCTCTGCCAAACCTCTGGGGACTGTGGACTCTGTGCACACTGAACCTTACTTTGGTTCAGTATATACAGAGCCACTTTCTTACACACTGCCATTTTACATGCACACGTTTCCTAAGTTGCCTACTTTTCTACACGATGACTTTTGATACACATTTGTCTGCGTGACAGTTCATGATTAGTTTCTCTGAAACCACATTGCTTATATTTCCACCTCGTAGGCACACTATCATGACACCGTGAACATTTTGTACAAACTGCTTATATTTCCACTTCGTAGGCACACTATCACAACACCTTGAACATTTAGTACAAACCCTAAATGTACATTGTGCAAATGTTTTTTTATTATTCGTCCATAAGGTGACATAGCTATCACAAGAGGATAAACAATGACAGCCTGGCTGAGCCCTCAGCACGGAAGCGTGGATGCTGTTATTATATATACACAAGCATTTTTTGTGTTCAAATCAGGGGAGCACTCTGCTGTCACTGCAAGGTCACCATTGTCGAGTCTCAGCCCAGCTGATTCCTGTTTACCCTCTGCGAGGAGGGATGTCCAACTTGTGACCAAGACGGGGACCTGAACACATTCACTCACAGGTAATGGGGAGTTAGATCATTCAGTAAGGGATTTTGGCAGATCACCCGCCCTAGGCAACTATATTAGGGAGCGCATAGTAGGATCACACTATACATCGTACTTATATGCCAGCATATATACACTGCTTTAGCACAATGGTGGAATTGTTTATCCTTTTCACTGTTCTCATATTGCTAATCACTCTCATCTGCTTCTGTCTATTAATCATTGCTGTGCATATATTTTATTCAAGAATCACAATGGTTCAATAAACATTGAAAAGCCTCTTTGTGTATTTTTTGTGTATCTCTCTGGGTATGCACGAGTGACTGAGTAAAAAGGTTCTTGATCTGTTACCACGATTCCTTGGGGAGTCAAGGTTGTCATGGTCTGAGGTTGCCCAATCCATTTGTTACCTTCTCAGGTTTAGGGGTACTTATGGTGGCACTGTGTTCTATCAGGACTATAGACCATCATAACCTGAGGGCGTGCACAATTCCAACGTTTATGTTGGCCAACAAATGCACAGTTGCTACTGCGGAAGTAGAAGCCGTATGACATGGCGCCACCAATGTTGGTAGTTTGGGTTCTTATTTAATGGATTGCCTGAGTAGTTCTCTTTTGTATACCCAAAGACCCCTACTCACCTCTTAACCAGAGACGTCCATGGTGGTAGGGACTATCCTCCTCAGCCGAGTAGGTAACCCCTATGTATTGGCTGTAGGTTGTTCAAGCTTGAACCTTTCAATGGATTATCCCATTGTGTTACCCTCACTGAATTCAATTTTTTATTATGTCAGAAACAGACGAACTTAACATTGGTGAGAACTGCAGACATGCAGTTACTTAGAAATTGCGACAACATGGTCTCACATTCACGGGTGGGGATGTGATCTTTGTGGTTGAGGCCCACAAAGCATATTGGGCCCGATTCACAAAAGTAATCTGAGACAAAATCCTAACTTTACGACTTTCAGTATTCACAAAAGGCATTTAGGAGTAGTAAAGTTAGGATTCCTAACTTTACTACTCCTAAACTGAGATAAAATCCTAACTTTATGACTTTCGGTATTCACAAAAGCAGTTAGGAGTAGTAAAGTTTGGATTCCTAACTTTACTACTCCTAAACTGAGAAACATCCTAACTTTACGACTTTCGGTATTCACAAAAGGCATTTAGGAGTAGTAAAGTTAGGAATCCTGGGCCCGATTCACAGAAGTAATCTGAGACAAAATCCTAAACTTACTACTTTTGGTATTCACAGAAGGCATGTAGTAGTAGTAAAGTTAGGATTTTGTCTTAAGTCTGTCTTAAGTCTGTCTTAAGTCAAACTTAAGACAAAATCCTAACTTTACTACCACTAAATGCCTTCTGTGAATACCAAAAGTAGTAAGTTTAGGATTTTGTCTCAGATTAGTTCTGTGAATCGGCCCCCCTAACTTTACTACTCCTAAATGCTTTTTGTGAATATTGAAAGTCGTAAAGTTAGGATTTTGTCTCAGATTACTTTTGTGAATCAGGCCCCATAGGACAGAGTTATTCTATTGATGGGTTACATTCCCAGCAGCAGACAACACAACAAGGCTGTTTGACAACTACACATCAGCTTAAGTTCCAAATAACTACACACCATATGAAAAAATAGAAATACCATTAACAACTCAACACTGACAAAACAGAAGTGCTCATCATGGGCCCACACCCGACGCCTGGAACGACTCCTGGTGGCCCCCCGCCCTCGGAAGCCTGCCAACCCCCACGGACCACGCACGCAACCTCGAAATCATCCTGGACTCCGAGCTCAAAATGGACCACCAGATCAACTCCGTCGCATCCTCCTGCTTCCACACCCTCCGCATCCTACGTAAGACCTTCAAATGGATCTCCCTTGAGCACAGAAAGACCGTCACTCACGCCCTCGTCACCAGCAGACTTGACTACGGCAACGCACTCTACGGCGGAATAAACAAAAACCTCACCCGCAAGCTACAAAACATCTAGAACGCCGCCGCAAGACTGGTCCTCAACCTGCCAAGACACTGCCATATCTTCCAGCACCTGCGCACACTCCACTGGCTCCCCATCGAAGCTAGAATCACCTTCAAGATTCTCACCCACGCACACAAAGCCTTCCACAACACCGGACCAGCATACCTGAACAGCCGACTCGAATTCCACACACCCCAAAGGACCCTACGATCAGCCCAGCTCTCCTACGCCGTGGTCCCCCGCACCAGAAAGACCAGATCGGGAGGCCGCTCCTTCTCCTTCCTCGCCACCAGAGCCTGGAACGCCCTACCGCTCCACCTCAGACAGACAACATCACTCCCCATCTTCACGAGGAACCTCAAAACTTGGCTCTTCGATAGACCTCCTCCTTGATGGACTGGAACCTGCACCTCCCCTCCTCCCCAGCGCCTTGAGACCCTTATGGGTGAGTAGTCGCGTTTAACAAACACATGATTGATTAACATACCAAGAATACAGAAATTGGTTTGAAGGCGCCCTACCACACACAACAGAAGATGTTAGACTGGGTCCCCTTAGCAATGAGGGAGTAACATAGACAGTCTTTGCCGGTTGCAAACCATATCCTGATGTTGATAATTTGACAACAGTACAATTACATAGATTGTATACAAATTTAGTAACAATATATAGATGTTTGACACAGTTTGTAATGCGAACATTAACAATAAACCCTGCGAGGGCTGCTCAAGCTTCACAAACACAATTGGCTACACCGGGTATCAGCCCACAAACACTTAGTGCAATCATGGGTAAAGTTCCCATCAGGTGGGAGGAAATTTAATTCTTGATTGCACAAAAAACAAATCTGCTTGAAGCAGTGTTTCCTTAAACGGGACCTCAAGAAAAACACAGGATTTAAACAATATGCTTTCCAATGGGGATGGCTCCCCTGTGGAAGACTGCACCACTTGGGGCACAGTCTTTGCTGCAGTTTATAACAGATCTCATGGTACCCCTTCATTAGCCGTTTTGCCAGAAGTGCTCAAACAGATCCAGAATGAGTATGGGGCAGCACCTTCCCTGGATTTGGGGATGAAACTGATGGGCAACTTTGCCGCAGTATCCGCCATCATGTTAAGTTACATTAAAGGGGACGCAGCAGCATTGGCTATATGCCAGCGTCTAAGGTATTTGGCTCTGGGACAACAGGAGCGCGAATTACCTAAAATTATCGAGGAGACCTATGCAACACTAGGTAGAGATAATTTGGGAGCCAAACTTAGTAAACCACAAATAAAGAGTAATTCTGAAAAGGATAACTCAAAGCAAGCACCTGAGTCTTCTACAAAGAAGTGGGATACTAAGAAAAATAAAGACAAAACTAAATCACAGGTTGGGTCTTCTCAACAGGAAGCCACTGAGAAGTGCAACCTACGCAACCATATTAACATCAAACAGCCTGACAGGTATCAGGATACTGATACACGTTAGTCTCGTTCCTTTCAGGAGTCATCCGAAAAACATTCAGACAGAGGTGGACGGTCAGAGTGCAGATCGGAGGAGTACGTGAAACCGAAGAGGGACTCATAACGCTCCTTTGACTACATAATTAAACAGGAAGAAAAATATAAAACATCCAAACCTCAATTCAAAAAGAAAAAGATAACTGGATTTAGGGTCAAGCATGCCACGGATATTGAGGACTCTGCTTCTGAACGGGGAGTGGGCTCTGACCATGCTGGACAGCTCGGCAGAGGTCACAATAGTTTGCTGGAACCTGATGGATTGTTTGGTGGCAGCTGCACTGAGTGACTACATCCAGGTGGAAACACCGAATACACGGGTAAGTGTACCTCATCGCCTAGGGGAGATGCAACTCCAGTTGGAGGGGGACATACAAAGACCCATTAAAGTTCTCTTTTTTAGGAGAACCAGTCATTTAGCTATGACATTCTCCTGGCTGAAAAAGACTGGCCACCAGAATTTGTAATGGACTGCCCAAATAGAGAAACAGTAATTTATCCTGCTTTCTCCGACCTAGTTTCAGATCACATAAACTATTCATATGCCAAGGAGTGGGTGTTAACGTAAGCTCCGGCATTATACCGAAACCAAGTGACGGTGCCCCTTATCATGAAATACCATTGAGGTCGACCCCACAACCTCAAAGAGAATACCCCATTAAAAATGAGGCTAAAGAACAAGTTATGGAAATTCTCCAACAAATTGAGTAACAGGCTGTAATAGGAAGTTGCACCTCCTTTATGAATAATCCCTTGTTTCCCATAGTGAAACCAGATCATTCAAATCGTCTAGTATTGGATTACAAACACTTGAGCACAGCTACTCACACATTTGCAGTATAGTGTTCGATTCGTATTATTGTGTCCAGTCTTATAATGAGTATTTACAGTACTGGAGCCAGAATAGATTCAGAAAATCCAAAGGGTGCACAATTAAGCAAAAGATTCTTTGGGAACAGGTGGCTAAGCTAAAAGAGTGCTTGCCATGGACTCATGTAATGCATACCTTGAGTCACCAATGTGTTGGCGTACGGGTTGCAGGGAATTCCGCAAAAGCAACAGTGCTAACTGCTGCATTCGCTGCAATTACTCAATTACTCAAGAATAGACAAAAAGATCATGACGGCCGTCAAAGCGAGTCTTTATCCGGACATACCACTTGGCACATTCCATTCCAACCAGGGTCCGGTGTTCGCCTCCAGGGCTCACAAAGATGCCATGGGAAGTTTGGGTGTGACCCTGCGGTATTCCTCCCCATACCATCCCGAGGGAAATTTGATCATGGAGAGAAAAAAACAGGACTTAAAGCAGTCTTTAACAGCTATGGTACTAGGCTCAGGTTGCAGTTCAGTCTAACATCTATATGGGGTCCAGAAAGCTTTGAACAATCAGCCTAGAAAATCCCTGGGTTGTCAAACTCTCTATGAGATCCAGTTTGGTTTTAATATGTGGGTCCCAGACCTCGACAGTCCCAGCACAGAGGTGGCTGAAACCTCATTGGATATAAACGAACGTTTGGCTGTTTTACAGGAACTGAACAGTTTCCAGGACGAACAAAGCAATGTCCAAGAAAAACGCACTGTCACTGGAGATGTGAAGGAGGTGACAGCAGCTCCAGGTTGGATTCCAAAGGTTGGCGATCTTGTTAGGGAGAAAATAGTGGACAAAAAATAATTTAAGCCATCCTACAGAGAGCCTGCACCTTTCTTGTCTGTTGAAGTTACCAGAACTGTGCTTCTCTCGCCACTTACTGGCTGCAGAAACAAGAGATTCGTCTCCATTGATTTGATCAAACCACACAATGTGGCCGATTCTCAACAGTAGGCTGCGTGGGGTCCTGGGTAGTTACCTGCCCTCTCTCACTACCATACAGGTAACCCTCATGGAAGCCATGCTCAGTGATGATGCTTCCACTCCCCGGCTAAAGAACAATGAAGTAGCTCTTCTACCTGTTACTACAACAACTACTATACAATAGACTTGTACAGAAACACAGACTTCAATTCGGAATCTTGACATAAATGCTGTTTATGCCAGTGTACCACAGATCGAGTCATCTCCCAGTTCTACACAAACTCCAGAGCTGCCAAAAAAGCATCGGACTGCCTCTGTCTACTTACTTGACTTTGATGACTTTTCTTCAGATTCATGTGATTCACCAGCACCTCCACCTCTTTAGATGAGATTGTGTGTTTTCTCTCTTTGGCTGAAAAAGACATACTTCGTTCATCCATGGCTACACTTTTGGGTTACAATTTTGTTACTTTTCCGGGTCATTTGGATAGGTTTTGTGACAGTTTTTTTCTTCTTTCTGAACAGACACTATCTCCCAGAACGCTCTGCTGTGCAACTGGTGAACTTGGTTCTAACACCACATTCTGCATCACACAAAGTGCAAAGAGACCTTTCCCCTGTGAACTTTCAGCTGTTCCAGTTCTTGATGGGTCTGTTTGTGATAGGGTATTGTGTGATTTATAAGGTGCTACAGAACCCTTGCAAATACCATATGTATTTCATATTTCCATGAATGACATCATCACCCCTATTACTGTGACTAATGATTGGGATATTGATACAGTGCATGAAATGCTAGAAGATCTTGAGCATTTTACAGTTTTTTCTTCTGATAAACTGTACAAAGGCCCGACTAACAATGATGAAATGTTCTTTTTCAACATTATGGCCACCATTTCTTGCATAAAGCAAGTACTCCATGTGCTGTCTATAATTATACACAATGGAAACATTGCCCAACACCACCACGGGGTAGTTCAAAAACATTTGCACAGAAGTTTGCCTATTTTTAAGTTCATGATACATTAGACCTAGTGCCTTATTATTAGAAGCTTGCACCATCACTTGCAGAGAAGAATATCCTGACAAACACCATGCTGATTTATTCTACTTCTTTTCTTTCCCAGTTGTCCACACAAGGGTTTGACTTTTTGAGGTTGTCGATATTAAATCAATTTAGAGAACTAAGGATTGGCAGGTTCAGAGAAACAAGGCTTTGTTTAGAGAATGCTTTATACCACAACAGATGATTTTTCTGAACAAAACAGTGCAATGAACATCATGCCTTCGGTTGGCTAAAATCAAGGATTTGAACACACCGAATATTCTCAAATGTGCACAATTTGCAAACTGGCAACAGTTTACGACATACATGGAGGAAACACTAGACACCTTGCTACGCAATGGCTGGACACTTCATCAGATACCAATTGGAATGCATGGTTAGTGTGGCCGATACTAACAGATGCCAGGCACGGTTCTTGGGTAACACCAAGGGTTTCAAGATCAGCAGGACTGACCTGCTTTACGTGCAGACAGAACACTCGGGGGTGGTGACAACTTGCAGTGTTGGGAAGTTGTGCCTTGATTGGCTAAAAACCTCAACATTGTCCCAGCTGAAACAACACTTCTTTCTGATGACATGGGACTACAGGACTTCTTGTTAGGTCCTCAAAAACCAGGTCAAAAACACTTCTTGTATGCAATATACAATGAAGTGTGGAAAGTTTCTCATCAGGAAGCTGCTGAAAATCTGAGCGAGATTGACCGGGCTAATATAGAAAAGGCTCTAGCAGTGATTGATAATGGTATGAAAAATTTGTCCTCCAGGATATACTCTCTGAGTAACATAGCGTCATCTGCAATAGACATAATACAACATGATATGCCCGCATTACAACATAGATCGATTATGCTATTGAGTAGTACACTTCAGACACTTGGTTATGGTCGCGTACCATGATGACATATTAATGCCACAAGCCTGTTTTCACTATACCACCTTATGAAACAGCAAATACTCATGGCACGCAAAGATGCAACATACATTATCTTACACATAGAGAAGTTAACTAATTTCAAGTACTAATTTCCCACCTAAATTTTGGAGAAATGGTGCACCACATTTTTAACATGTCTATTACTGCAGGGAAGCACACTTTTTCAAAAGCATAGGCTCTTGTTTGGTTAGCACCTTCCAGACAGAATTCGGAGCCATTGCACTGTTTATAAACTTCGTGCTCAGAAGCGTTTTTGGAGGTCTTCCGCTGGTCCTACTCCTTATTTTCAGGACTGTGTTTTTATTTTTTCTGCTCTGCAATGGATGTCTCATTTCAAGATTGAATAGAACTGACAGTACCACATGTCCTCCTGTGCCATGAACGCATGGTACAATGTTTCGGCGCACCCTTGCTTCAGGAACTGAATGAGCACTGGTTCTTGTACTTTCGGCCTGTGTGGCTACACTGCATGCAACGTGTATCCCATTGTCTGCTGTGCTCTTTTGAGTGTGCCTTGGACTTGTGCCTAGGAACGCAACCGGTTCAGCCTCTGGACACAGAAGTACTGGTGGGCCCTAAAAGGCCCATTTGTGTCAGTGTCCCTTGCATTTGCCGCTGCTTCTGAACGCATTCTACGAGCCTTCCTGGGACACTTCTGCTCCTGGTGAACTGGATCTTGGCTCTGGTTTTGCGGATTTCCTACTGGCTGTGGCTACTCCAACCTGCTCTGAGGTGTGCCTCCGGGATCATTGTCTGTGGTTGCTGGGAACAGAAATGTTTCGTCTACCTCTCAGAACACATAATCAAATAGACAGTTTCTATTGGTGGGACTTTAATTTGGCCTGTTTGTTACATTATAAATTCCTCTTAAATTGCATTCCTCATAAGTTTGTTTTTTATTTTATATTTTTAATTATGGCTTTCTGAATGCTTTGGCCTCAAACAGAATGATTGCCTTTGAACATTTTTTAGCATCTTTTGCATGGATATATATCACGCAGTGTTGCTCTGGATTGCTTTTTTTTTTGTTAGATAGCTTTAGCCGACTTACGTGACTACGTCTGATAAGTGGGTGCCACGTGGCTGAGTTAGGCCCGGGAAGAAACACTGCCATTTTACATGCACACATTTTTTAAGTTGCCTACTTTTCCACACAGTGACTTTTGGCATACATTTGCTTGTGTGACAGTGCAGGATTAGTTTCTCTGAAACCACATTTCTTACATTTCCGCCTCGTAGGCACACTATCACTACACCTTGAACATTTAGTCCAATGCCTAAACGTACATTGTGCAAATGTTGTTGTTTATTATTCCTCCTTAAGGCGACACACCTATCAAAAGAGGATAAACAATAACAGCCCAGCTGAGGCCTCGGCACTGAAGTATGGATGCTGTTATATATACACACATATTTCCATGATCAAATCAGAGGAGCACTCTGCTGACTCTACAAGTCTCCTTTATCGGAGTACTCAGCCTAGCTGATTCCAGTTTTCCCTCTGCAAGGAAGGATGTCCAACTTGTGACCAAGTTGGGACCTGAATGCATTAACCCACGGGTAAGGGTGAGTTAGACTAGGCTAGGAAGCACATAGTAGGAGTACACTATACACAGTACTTATATGCCAGCATATATACACTGCTTTAGCACAATGGTGACATTGTTTATCCTTTTCACTGTTATTGTATCCCTAATCACTCTCATCTGCTTCTGTCTATTAATCATTGCAGTTCATATATTTTATACAAGAATCACAATGGTTCAATAAACATTGAAACAACTCTATGTGTGTTTCTTCTGTATCTCTATGGGTATGCGTGAGTGACTGAGCGAAAAGGTTCTAGATCTGTTACCACTATTCCTTGGGAGTCAAGGTTGTCCAATCCATTTATTACCTTCTCAAGTTTAGGGGTGCCTTTGGTGGTACTGTGAGCTAGCAGGACTATAGGCCAACATATACAGAGGGCGTGCATGAAATCAGTCTCGCACTGAGGAAGTAGAAGCCGTACGACAATAAGGCCCTGGCACACGGAACAAAAATCAGCTCAGGGAATAGGGTCCCCGGGAGAAATGAAGAAACGGGAAGTGGGGGCCCCTCGAACGCCCTTTCCCCCTCAATAGCAAACATCTTCTTGGCACTGTCCCCCGGGCCCTGGCCCACCACAGGGGAATTTCGACAGCCCTGTTTTGGAGCTCCATGCACTCGTGACAGGAAGAGGTCAAAGATTGCCAAGCTTTAAAATGCTATAACTCAGGCCCCATTGGGCCGATTTGGATGTTCCTGGGCTTATTTTACTCCTGGTGACATGCTCTATCTACCAGGGGCAGTTGAAGCAACCCTCCTTGCATCCAAAATGGTGCAGTCCTCAAAAAGCTGGTCTTCCTTGTTCCCTGCGCCAGCTCTCCTTTTGATTTTTGCTTCTGGCCTCTGAAAAGTCCAGGTCTTTCCCCCAACTGGTCCTCAGGAGGTCTAAGGGGGCTACCCTCACTGGCCCTTGGGGGACCCACTGGTCTGGAATTCCTCCTCCCAGTTCTCCATGGTGGTCCCAGGATCCAGCAGCAAAGTGAATTTAAAGCCACAGGCATGAGAGAGTCTTCCCCTTGTACAAGAGTTTTTAAAGCGGAGAAGAAGGTTCTGGAAGACAGGCACCCCTGGTCAATCCTAGGGGGCCACATTACATCTCCACCCCTGTCCCAAACCTCCTGCACAGCATGCTGGGGCAGTCCAAAATGGCATCATCCAGGAGCTACTGGTCACTTCTGCTCCTGGGGTCTCAGCGCCACCCCTCGCTGACATCACTGCCAGGGACCTGAACACAGGAATTTCAAGGGAGCCCACCAGTGGGTTGGTTCCAGTTGTCTGGGCACTCTCCTTTGTTCAATGGGCTTGGGCAGGCCCCTCCCTAGTACAGTGTGACAGCTGGGTGATTGATACAGATCATTCCGCTCCACCCCTTTGCTCCTCAGAAGCAGGTAGAAGTACTTCTAATTACTCCTTTTGTGTGAGGCGGCCTTTGTTCCTGCTGCAAGAGTAAAAGTAATTAACTGGGCACATCAGGATGACACAGGGCCTTCACTCTGATCCTGAGCTGATCCAGGGAAATCAATAGTCACTGTAGGCCAAGGAGGAGTGAAACTATACTCTAAGGTAGTTCTCTCCCTATGTGTATAATGGGGTGCCACTACAGGAAAAACAGTAAAGCACACTGACTTTCCCTATTAGTGTAAACTACCCTTATATGGCCTATCCCAGGTGAATACCTAATCCTGCAGAGTCCCCATTGTGCCAGGCTACCTGTGCGCTGTTACAGGGCTGTGCACAACAGTAGTCTCTCATGTGCAGCCTGCACACGTGTTCACACATGCTCACATGTAACCAGCCAAGTGTCCCTTTCCCTTGCTGCATCGCAGCGGCCTTATCTTAAAAGGTGTACACTGGCTGGAAACACGCACAGTCCATTTGCCAAGTGATTACTATGGGTGAGACACCGGTCGTGAGACTCACCCACAGTAAAAAGTCCCAAAACAGGGTGATCAGAAAAGCAAAAAATCTGTGCTTACTGAAGGGGCAGAACACAAATGCAACAGCCAGAATCAATGCAAAAAAATGCATGAGTCTACATTTTCCATAAACTCAATGTTAATTTTTTTTTTTTTACAAATCAATTAGGGCCATATGTATGAAGCCAATTTGCGATCGCAAACGCCGAAATTCGCAGAATTTCGGCGTTTGCATCGCTAAATTAGCAGTGTGCAATGTATCACACTGAAACCCCTCGCAAAATAAGGAATCGCAAATTTTGCGATTCCCTATTTTGCGATTGCATTTAAGGAATTGCTAATTGCGATTCCTTAAATGCAATGTAAGAAGCACAAAAAAGTGCAATTTGGGCTTAAGGAATCGCAAATTACCACCAACTTCAAGTTGGTGGTAACTTACGATTTCACTTAAAAATGCACTTTTGCATTTTCAAAGTGCCATGTGGCGCACATACATGCCCTTAGGGCATGTATGTGTGCCACATGTGCACACATGCACATTTCAGGGTGCAACAGGGTGTCCTTTTGACACCCTGGCACCCCTGAAGTTGCATTCTCAATTTGCGATTCTCTAATTGCTAATCGCAAATTGAGAATGTCTTCCCATTTATTCCTATGGGCCTCTAGGCCCATAGGAATGAATGGGGAGGAATTCCTTAATTGCGAATCGCAATTTGCGATTCGCAATTAAGGAATATGAAGGATTCGCAAAATTATTGCAAATCCTACATACATCTCGCTTTGCGATTCTCAAATAGCGATTCTCTAAAATTCGCTATTTGAGAATCGCAAACGAGATGTATGTAGGATTTGCAATAAATTTTGCGAATCCTTCATATTCCTTAATTGCGAATCGCAAATTGCGATTCGCAATTAAGGAATTCCTCCCCATTCATTCCTATGGGCCTAGAGGCCCATAGGAATAAATGGGAAGACATTCTCAATTTGCGATTAGCAATTAGAGAATCGCAAATTGAGAATGCAATTTCAAGGTGCCAGGGTGTCAAAAGGACACCCTGTTGCACCCTGAAATGTGCATGTGTGCACATGTGGCACACATACATGCCCTAAGGGCATGTATGTGCGCCACATGGCACTTTGAAAAATGCAAAAAGTGCATTTTTAAGTGAAATCGCAGTTACCACCAACTTGAAGTTGGTGGTGAATTTGCGATTCCTTAAGCCCAAATTGCACTTTTTGTGCTTTACATTGCATTTAAGGAATCGCAATTAGCAATTCCTTAAATGCAATCGTAAAATAGGGAATCGCAAAATTTGCGATTCCTTATTTTGCGAGGGGTTTCAGTGTGATACATTGCACACTGCTAATTTATGATCGCAAACGCCGAAATTCTGCGAATTTCGAGCGTTCTACGATCGCAAATTGGCTTCATACATATGGCCCTTAGTTCTTAACCTCTTTAACCCTTTCACTGCTAGGCCTTTCCCCCCTGTGCTAAGCCTTTTTTGGGCTATTTGGGGCAGTTCGCGCTTAGGCCCCTGTAACTTTTTGTCCACTTAAGGTATCAATGTCAAATTTGCACCTTTTTTTCCAACACCCTGGGGATTCTAAAGGTACCCAGGATTTGTGGTTTCCCCTGGAGGGGACCCAGAAATTAGCCAAAATACACCAATTTCTTTTTTTTAAATGGGAACAAATTGCTCCAGAAGAAAGCGTCTGGTTTTTCCCCTGAAAATGGCATCAACAAAGGGTTTGTGGAGCTGAAATCACCATCTTCTCAGCTTTCAGGGACAGGCAGACTTTTGTCAGAAAACCAACATTTTCTATACAGTTTTGGCATTTTACTGGGACACAGCCTATTTTTCCTGTTGTTGTGCTTTCAACCTCATTAGAGTTAGTGGTAGAAATGGGTGTGAAACCAATAATGGATCCCAGAATGTTATACATTTCTGAAAAGTAGATAAAAGTCTGAATTCTGTAAGGGGTCATTTGTGTAGATCATTCAAGGTTTTTTTATAGAAACTAACAGTTGAAAATAGAAAATATTGAAATTGAGTTGAAAAAAAACAGCCATTTGTGCCAATGTTTTCACCTGTAACGTCTTCTAAGTATGACATATTTTCTAAAGCAATATAACGTTACATCTGCTGTACCCTTCAGGATGTGAGGATATATAGGACTTGTACGTTCACCAAGAACCCGAGGAACCCAGAGCCAATAACTGAGCTGGGTCATGCAATGTGTTTTCATTGTGTACCGGGTATATCGCAATTCATTTGGTAAAATATAAAAAGTGAAAAATAGGTACCAAGGAAACCAATATACTTCCAAAATCGGAACAAAATATAGAGTTTATAAGCAGTGTTTTTTTGCACATCTCCAAAATTGTGGGTACTCATACAAGCATGTGAATTAGAGGTAATTTTTCAAAATGACTTCTTTGTTTACAAATTGACTTACATTTGGAAGACAGAAATGCAAAGAAAGTCAATTGTAATAACACTTGTTCTACTATTCTGTGTTCCTCTAAGTCTCCCGATAAAAACGCTACCTCACATGTGTGGGTAGGCCTAGTGTCCGCGACAGAACACGGCCCAAAACTCAACATGCACACATCAAATTCTTCCAGTGAAAACGGTCCCTTTTTTTGCAAAGTGCCTAGCTGTGGATTTTGAACCCTAGCTCACCCGGAACCTAGGGAAACCTAGCAAACCTATACATTTTTGAAAACTAGACACCCAGGGGAATCCAGGATGCAGTTACTTGTGTGGCTCTCACCAGGTTCTGATACCCAGAATCCCTTGCAAACCTCAACATTTGTAAACAAAATAACACATTTCCCTCACATTTCTGTGATGGAAAGTTCTGGAATCTGCGTGGATCCATAAACTTCCACCCACCCCGCATTCCCCAAAGTCTCAAGATAAAAATGGTATCTCAGTTGTGTGGGTAGGCCTAGGGCCCACGACAGGAAACAGCCCAAAACGCAACATTGGCACACCACATTTTTACAGTGAAAAAAGACCCTTTTTGTTTTGCAAAGTGCCTTGCTGTGAATTTTGAACCCTAGCTCAGCCGGCACATAGGGAAACCTAGCAAACCTATACATTTTTGAAAACTATACACCCAGGGGAATCCAGAATGGGGTGACTTGTATGGTTCTCACCAGGTTCTGTTACCCACAATCCCTTGCAAATCTCACACTTTGTCAATAAAAACACATTTTCCTCACATTTTTGTGATGGCGGGTTCGGGAATCTGCGTGAATCCACAAATTTCCACCCAACCCACATCCCCCAAAGTCTCCCATTAAAAATTATGCCTCACCTGTGTGGGTAGGCCTAGTGCCCACGACAGGAAACGGCCCAAAATGCAATGTGGACATACCACATTTGTACAGTGAAAACTGACCCTTTTTTTGCAAAGTGCCTAGCTGTGTATTTTGAACCCTAGCACAGCCGGCACGTAGGGAAATCTAGCAAACCTATACAATTTTGAAAACTAGACACCCAGGGCTATCCAGGATGGGGTGACTTGTGTGGCTCTCACCAGGTTCTGTTACCCAGAATCCAGTGAAAACCTCAAACTGTGTAAAAAAAAAACACATTTTCCTCACATTTCTGTGATGGTAAGTTCTGGAATTTGCATCGATTCACAAAATTACAGCCACCCCGCATTCCCCACAGTTTCCCGATAAAAATGGTACCTCACATGTGTGGGTAGTCCTAGTGCCCGCAACAGGAAACGGGCCAAAACGCAACATGGACACACCAAATATTTACAGTGAAAACTCACCATTTTTTGCATAGAGCCTAGCTGTGGATTTTGAACCCTAGCTCTGCCGGCACCTAGGAAACTCTAGCAAACCTATACATTGTTGAAAACTAGGCACCCAGGGGAATCCAGGATAGGGTGACTTGTGTGGCTCTCACCAGGGTCTGTTACCCAGAATACCTTGCAAACCTCAAACTTTGTAAATAGAAAAAACACATTTTCCTCACATTTCTGTGATAGAAAGTTCTGGAATATGCATGAATCCCCAAATTTCTACCCACCCCGCAGTCCCCAAAGTCTCCCGATGAAAATGGTACCTCACTTGTGTGGGTAGGCCTAGTGCCCGTGACAAGAAACAGGCCAAAACGCAACATGGACACACCACATTTTTACAGTGAAAACTGACCCTTTTTTTGCAAAGTGCCTAGCTGTGGATTTTGAACCCTAGCTCTGCCGGCACATAGGGAAACCTAGCAATCCTATACATTTTTAAAAATCCCAGGGAAATCTAGGATGGGTGACTTGTGTGGCTTTCACCAGGTTCTGTTACCCAGAATCCCTTGCAAACCTCAAACTGTGTAAAAAAAAAACAAATCCTCACATTCTGTGATGGAAAGGTCTGGAATCTGCGTGGATCCACAAAATTCCACCACCCCGCATTTCCAAAAGTATCCCGATAAAAATGGTACCTCGTTTGTGTGGGTAGGCCTAGTGCCTGTGACAGGAAATGGGCCAAAGCACAACGTGGACACACCACATTTTTACAGTGAAAACTGACCCTTTTTTTGCAAAGTGCCTAACTGTGGTTTTTGAACCCTAGCTCTGCTGGCACCTAGGGAAGCCTAGCAAACATATACATTTTTGAAAACTAGACACCCAGGGGAATCCAGGATGGGGTGACTTGTGTGGCTCTCTCTAGGTTCTGTTACCCAGAATAACTTGCAAATCTCAAACTTTATAATAAAAAACACATTTTCCTCACATTTCTGTGATGGAAAGTTCTGGAATCTGCATGGATCCACAAACTTCCACCCACCCTGTATTCTCCAAATTCTCCCGATAAAAATGGTACCTCAATTGTGTGGGTGGGCCAAGTTCCCACAACAGGCAAGGGCCCAAAACGTATTGTGGAGACATCAAAATTACCTATCAAAAAACGACCTGGTGTTGCAAGGGGGGACACTTGGGTTTTTGGTCCCGGGCTTGGTGGCCATGTAGGGAAACCTACCAAACCCACACATGTCTGAAAACTACACACCCTGGGGGAGTCCAGGGAGGTATGGCTTGCGGGGACCCCCCAACATTTTCCCACCCAGAATCCCCTGCAAACCTCAAATTTAGCTGAGAAAAAGCAAATTTTTCTAAAATTTCTGTGTGAGAAAGTTGTGGGATCACCGGGCAGACACAAATTTCCTACCACCCAGCGTTCCCCCAGGTCTGCCGATAAAAATGGTACCTCACTCGTGTGGGTGGGTCAAGTACCCGCGACAGGCAAATGCCCAAAACGTATTGTGGAGACATCAAAATTACCTATAACAAAACAACCTGGTTTTGCAAGGGGGGGCACCCGGGCGCTATTGCCCCTATCTGCCTCCCGGGGGGGGGGGCAGAAAGACTGTGTCAATTTTGTTTGGGGGGTGGAGGCATTGGTATGCCCATTTTGGCCAGCCCCCACCCTACGTATAAAAAAAACCAATCCCTGGTGCCTAGTGGGCTTTCCACCCCCCTCGGGGGCAAGCCAGGGGCTATTGCCCTCATCAGCCCCTTGAGGGGCAGAAAGGCTGTGGCAATTTTTTTGGGGGGGTGGGGACATTGGCATGCCCATTTTGGGCAGCCTTAACCCCCAAGTAATAAAAAAAAAACAATCCCTGGTGCCTAGTGGCTTGCTGCCCCCCCCGGAGGGCAGATCAGGGGCCATTGCCATAGCCCCCATCTGCCTCCTGGGGGGGCAGAAGGATGTGGGTTTTTTGTGGGGGGGCATTGGCGTGCCCATTTTGGGCAGCCCCCACCCCTAGGTACATAAAAAAAACTGGTGCCTAGTGTGCTTTCTGCCTCCTGGGGGGCAGTTCGGGCACCATTGCCCCAATCTGCCTCCCAGGGGGGGCAGAAAGACTGTGGAATTTTGCAGGGGTGGGGGCATTGGCATGCCTATCTCAGGCAGCCCCCACCCCTAAATACAATAAAAGAATGAATCCCTGGCATCTAGTGGGCTTTCTGCCCCCCCGGGGGACAGATCGGGGGCTACTGCCCCATCTGCCTTCTAGGGGCAGAAAGACTGTGCAATTTTGCAGGGAGGGGTCATTGCCGGACTGGCCGTAGTGGGCACCGGGCGTTTCCCCGGTGGGCTGCCAGGGTGGGGGCTGGTTTTAGGCCCCAGGGGATCCATTTTTGTTACTGAGGGCTGGCAATATCGGCCCCTGTAACAAAATAGGCCGAAACCGGCCCTAGCAAACAGCTCAGCCGCACCCCTCTCACCCCCCAGGGGGGCCGGCTGAGCAGTTTTCCATGGCCGGTTTTGGTTCCCAGTCTGGCCCTGGGAGAGATGGGAGCATTGGTATGCCCATCTCGGGCAGCCCCCACCCCAAAATCCTATTTAAAAAAATACCTGGCATCAAGTGGTCTTTCTGCCCCCCAGGGGCAGGCAGAAAGACTGAATAGCCCCAAAAACATTTGGGCGGAGCAAAGGCTGTTGCCCAAGGGGCAGCTCCCCCCTCCCTGGTGTCCAGTGGGTGGATCCCTGCTTGGAGATCGCCCTCCTGGGGTGATCCCCAAGCAGGGATTGACTAGGGAGGGGTACCATTGGAAAGGGGAGATTCTCCCCTTTCCAATGATACCGCTCCTGTCATTCTACGTGCTCAGGGGGCTGAGATAGCCCCCTGAGCACGTAGAAAGAGAAACTGAAATGAGCCTATCGGCTCTTTTCAGTTTCAGAGAAATTACGTAAACGCGACGTCCGTGCTGATCGTCATTTCCCTGAAACCAGAGGAACAGCCTCAGGAGTTGGGGAAGCCCTTGTCCAGCTCCCGAGGCAGGTCAGGGTTCAAAGAAATCCCTCTGGTGCCCGCACCAGAGGGATTTCTAGTGTCCTGTGTGCGCGGACGGCCGGGAGCCATCCAACGCACATGAGCGCTGGTGCGTCGGACGGCTACCGGCCGTCCGATGCACCAAAAGGGTTAAGTCAGCAATGAACTGTGGCAGGTGTCCATCAAACACTATGACAAGGTCAGGTTTGGTTGCAACAACATATCAAGATATATCATAAAACTAAAGAGGTGGATTTTTTTAAAGATTCAGTCACTGCTGTCTTAGATCGAATAGCAGATATTTTAGGTGGTAGAAAAGTGGACAAATTGGCTTTGTTGAAGCTGAGGCTGTCAACTATCAACAGATGCCTTCAATAAAGGCTCAAGGTTTGTCTATCAGCGCTTTCAATACGAAGACCAGGTCTGGAGAATGATTTGCAGAGGTTGACTTTAACGTTTACGGGATTCCAGAGACGTTCACAGCTCTAATTCCTGTGGATACGTCTTTCTTTGATTGCCTACAAACATCTATTAAAATTCCAAATTTGGAAGTTTATGAAATAAAAAATGGAACACAAAGCCCTGTATGTGCTTCTTCTGTAACCTCTTACTTCAAGAAGCTGTGTAAGGTCATACCATTCCAAAACAGTTATACTTTGAAGTTGATAGACATACCTTCAATGATACATTGCACACACTGAAATGAGACAGGCATCTTAAGACAAAAAAGATGGGCATTGAATCTTTTATTACATAACATAAATACAACAGCTTTCCTTCAGGTTGTGCTCAAATTTAAAGTACTCAGTGAAAGCAAAATCTTTTATGTGACTGACGACTGAGGATGCCAAAACTTACTATACCATTTCCAACAAGAAGGGACTTCTTGTTGGAAATGGTAAGATTGAAATTGAAAGATATTTCATAATGTGGAGATTTGCAGAATATATGAGATCCACTGCACATGAATATTGTGGCAAACATTTTTAGTGCTGGTTAGATAGAATATCTGAAACCAAAATATTGTGGGATAAAATATTGTGCCAAGAATAGTGAGGACAAAAATATTGTGAAGGTAAGTTTCTATAGGTAAGCAAAGTTTTCAAGGTATGTAGATGTGGAGTTAAGAATAGCAAATCTATACTTACCTATTGATATTTTGGTCCTCAATATTTTTGACACGATATTCTGTCCACACAATATTTTTGTTTCCAATATTCTGTCAGTGATCCCAGCGCCTCCATTAGGACATTGAAGCTTCCCCCACCCCACTCTGCAGTCTCCTAAATAAACATTTACCATCAGTTATGCTGCTGAAATTTAATATATTATAGTCAGTTCCTATACTGGCTCTTGCTCTGAGAGGCTAGGCAGCACAAACACAAGTGTGCACAAGCGTCATTCTAGGAATGACGTCATGCCGCAGGGCTTATTTTTGAGCATTACCATACTGCAAACAAAGTGGCATCTAGAAGCTATTGGTGTCTTTGTGCAGATATAATGCAGTGCTGGGTGCCTCGCTGCATAGCCAAATCCTAGCAGAGGCAGCATGTTAGTATTAGGCAAATCCTACTTTTTCCTATTAAACTCAGGTTAGGGGCACACAAGTGTGCATGAGGCGCCCCTGCTGCCCTGGCTCTAAAAATTCCCCAGGGCAGTGATCATCCTGATTTCCTGGCTTTTCTACTGCAGTTTCAGGCCTGGTACTGATGAAATTCTGTGGACCAGCATGAACACAGAGCTGCTCAGAGAGGTATGCAAGGAATACTTATAGCTGCCAGCCACTCTGCCCTGCAGCACCAATCAGAGTTTCATAACAAAAGGCACGATGCGCTGCTGACGTCTGAGGGCTGCTTTATGGAATTGATAGGGAAAATTTGAGCTCTCTTCCTGGTGTATGTTTTTCCAGCACACACCACACATGTATTATGAACGGAGCGTGTGCATCTGTGATGTGCACTAGAAAAGATTAATGTGGAAGAAGGGGTGACATTATCCCCGATCAATCCAATATAATTTAACAATCCCCTATATATTTTTCCTCTTTTAATGCTTATGTGCCCCAAACTGTCAGGGTTGATCAGCTGTCTGGTTGCACCAGATCATCCCCAGTACCTGAGACTTCGGGATCTACTTGGAACAGTTAACAAACTTTGTGTGGAGCTGTGTCTCTGTGAAAGCCCTGTTTCAAAGAGAGCATGAGTTATATTTTTAGCATTATATTTACTTCCAGTAGTCATAACAAATATACACCATCTTACCTCATGGCATCCTTATTTAGACTTAAGACCCCGGGCAGGGGCGGACTGGCCTACAGGGCAACCAGGCAGGCCCAGACGGGCTCCTCAGAGAGGTCAGCATTTAGGCCGTTGTTTTGGTTGTTTGTGGGCCTGCTTTATGGTCTGTGGCACTGATTTTACTGTTTATTTCACTGATATTGCCGCAAACATTACCTGTAGCAAGCACAAATGTATGCAGTGTCACATACCTTACAAAACTCCTATGCAGCATGCCTCTACAAGTTCAAAACTGCCCCAATGGGCAAATATGGGCCACCTTTTTAGCTATGTGATTCGCTAAAGGGGGCCACTTATATTTCGGTACCCAGTACTATTTTCTGTCCCAGTCCGACATTGACCATGGATGGTTTTATCACATGGCAATGATTGGTGGGTGTTTTACCCTGCCAGCAGCAGGGTTGCAACAGATTACCCCTAGCAGCACCATATATCGTTAATTTGCAAGGAAAGGGGGTTAAAGGGCAGCAAAAGGTTTGCTTTGCCTAAAGTGCCCAAAATCCCTGTGCCACCCGTCTAAGTCCTCTTTTGGCTCTTTCTCAAATCATATTAAAATAAGTGTGCAAACCATCAGACGTTCTTGGTATAGACAAGGTTTGGGTGTAGGTGGTTGCTGAAAACCTATCTTGCCCCCAGGAAATGACATCCGTTCAGGTTCAATAGCCCCTCAAGCTCGATTCTTTTAAGAACATTCTTACTTACTTACTTTTGTCCTTGTTGCATGCTGTGTGCTTTGCACATGAACACAATTCCAGAGAAGTAGTAGGAACATTAGTAAACTTAATAATCAAAACAGATTAAATACTTAAAACATGCATACTTAATAATATTGGCAAATAATTAAATGCAAGGTTTTAAGAGGCAATGTTGAAAGAGAACTCAACTGTTTTTCTTTCTTTCAGAGAACTGAGAGGGAAAACAACAAGCCGCCTGTACAGTCAATAGAGCTTAAAACAATTTATGAGCATCTTCCTGCTCCATGACGGATCGTTACCCATGATGCACTGGTCTCATGCAAGCAGGGTTCTACCATTAGCTTCCTTCTCAATGAATGAACAATTGAAACAATCAATTTGAGAACAAATATAATTGTAATATATAATGCAGGAAAAGAGTTCTTTTTTGCTTCGATTTTTCCACAATCGGTATTGCTTGTCCCTGTCATTCTCTGCGCCATTTTGGGAGAATACAGATACAGTTTCACCATATTTGCAGTTCGAAATGAAGTCTTAGAAGAAGTTCAGAGTGTAAAGTCTTATTAACTCATATGGGGCACGCAGCAAAGTAGATCACCTCTTATTAGGCCTGGTCATGTCAACCCCCAGAATGGTAAAATTCAGTTAGTTTGCAGGCCATGATTAACTTGTGTGACAAACATTCAAATCACTATTATTTCCAAGTGTCAATCTAAAAAAACACACTGGATTTTACTCCCCATTCAACCTTCTATTTCCAGTCAAGAATAGGCTAGTCTCTTCTCCCCCTCACACCTCCACATTGAACTCCTGTCTGACTACCTGTGATATGGACAACAATAAATAAAATTAATTTGGTGGGTTGACAAGCCTAACCCTGTGTCTTAGCACAGTGACTAGCAAACACACTAGTAACAATTAACCAAAATGCAGCAAGCAGAGAGCAGCGTAAGAAATGTTTTCGGAGTCCTCCAAAGTTATACTTGTTCTGAGGACTCCAATATGTACTGAACGGCTACATCTGAGGTGCTTCATTAAAAATATATAACTGCCCAGGCTTATGTACTATAAGTTTGGGTCTAACAGCATGTTATGGCCAGCTAATTATAATATACATGATGATATATGCAGTGTGATTTTCTCTTTGACCTAACTGAGTCTACATTGACACAATTGTAAGCTAAAAATGAAGATCTTATATTCCATATATTTACAGAGTGAAAGTCAATGCAGGGATGTCATTGAAATGGCCACTAAATCTCCTTTATTCCAGCCAAAAATTAGGCACAACTTTACATTTTGATCTTCAGTTGGCGAGTTAAAATATCCTGATAGGTGGCATTTGCATAGTTGAGTTTGGAGTTTATTAAATCTCCAGCCACTATCTTGTGATGTTCTGCTGGGATTAGAAGTTAGGCATGTGGCAATTTCCAGCATTTGAATAATGCTCCTGAACTATTAACCACACCTCCGAATTATTTATAACCAGAAGACTGATTCTGTACTTTTTCATATAGGTTTACACATGATCGAAAAAGAGAGTGCTGTGGCAATGCAATGAAGAATTGAGCATGTGATCATGACCAAAAGATCGCCTCATCAATTTCATAAATATACAAATACTACTTTGTAGATCAGTGATAAATATCAGTCCCCACATGCCTCCTCAAATCTAATTCCCTTTACAAAATGTTTTCCTCTCTGACCCCACATAAATTTGAATGTTAATATACAACTGCTTTGTAAACAACACACAGTATCATGTAGGGGTTCCTAGGGAAACCACGGAATCTATTAAACTGATGGAACTTGTATCTCTAAACCAAAACGGGAGCTCAGAGTCCCCCTCTATACAGCGTATTATGTAGGGACCGCCCAAAGCGTGAATGGACGATCACACCTAAGTATTACAAAGATTGTAGGGCACAGCTGACAGATGAAGAATTGCCCTGTGGTGCAGAGACATCAGGGAGGGGTCTCTGGCAGACGAAATCCAGCTATCAATGCTCTGCTTAGATGCCATGGTAGGCAAAGAATTGAAATCCTGGAGGGTAATGTGTAGATTCATAGATAATAACATAGAAGCAAATGATTCTTCCTAAGGTGTACCTGTGGATTTTTTCACAGGAAAAGTGCAAGAGACATTCAGTGCCACGTACAATGTGGATCCACGTCGCCAAAGATGTACCTGCGTATGAAGGAAGGTTTACCACTCCATCTGTGTGCTGCCAGTATGCTTGTTTGTAATGAAAAACTGTCTAGAAGTGTTATATAAACAATGTTTTTCTAAGGAATACAAAGGTAGAATAACATGCTTAATAATCTGTTTTTACATAGGAAAATATGTTAAAACATGCTACTTTATTTTGCTAAATTTGGAACAGAATAAAGGGTTAACTTGTCCAATGCTGGTAGCAAAATTGAATCTGCATTGAAAAATAAAATTACTTTTGGAAAAACTTTTAAAGTCAAAACCATCTCAACTTTTCTTTCTTCCATGAATACAGATTCACTACATATGACTAACTGTTATGGGAGGGCTTGCCCATGTAACTGTAATAATTTGTGTTCCCCTCACTCCCAATCATTTCAGGGCTTTATCACAATAGGTGTGCCAGACTAGGTTATAGTGGACAGAGAAAACTGTCCCAAGAGCAGAGTGGAGATTTAGAGGCTCCATTGAGGCACAGATATAACACAATGAATTTTCTAAACTATTGTGAGAGTAACAAAAAAATAAGTCCTAATCTTAATATCCTAAAAAACTTCTGAACATTCAGTGTCTGTGTGTAAGAAAATATTGCACTCTGGCTGCATCAATAAATCAAGAGTGCTTAGTCTTCCAAGTGCATTTGTTATCTATACTATAACCTTGTCTATAACTAATTATAAACTTGTCTTATGGTGGTACACAAAAATAAAGAAGGACTTCTGGCTCATCAACAATGCTACAACACTGGAGCCCTATAGGAGCAGCCATATTGCAATGGTATTGGCTGGTCTCCCCACACAAATGTTGACACAAATGTTGACTGTATCTGATCTAGTCTGTTCAGTCTTTCTTACAATTCCACAACTTTTGTAGCTTGAATACCTGAATACTGGAACCTCTCCTCATTTCAAAGTTTTGGGTTGTTTATCTGTCTTAATTTGAGTAGTCAGCATTGGTTCCCTGCCAATTCCATGCTTTCTTCTAAACTGCATCACCATGTATGCACTTCTTTGGCTTTCAGTGTTGCATAACACACAAGTTCCAAACCTCCTAATGCCTCCCACAGCAAAATGTCTCTACCTAGGAAAACTCCAGACTACACAGGAAGTAACCCTACTACCCAAATTGGAGTGCATTAATGATCCTCTAAGAGACAGTTGGTTAAAAATGTTCACTGGTCACTTGTTTATAGCCAGTTGCACCTCTCATTAGGCCATTATTTACCCATAAATTGCTGGATCAGTAGCCAATATAGAGTCAGACAACTTAAATCCCTCTGCTAGCTTGCCGTCACAGTTAGGCTGCAATGTACTCAAGATTAAATACCCCCTAGCCTTTCTAAGAAGGCAGCAAAAACGTCAAACATAAACTACTCAAACAGAACCCTGAAACTCTCATTTCTGATATCTACTTATGTCCCAATAAAGGAATTGTGGTTACTGATTTAATCGTCTTCACCAATAAAAGAGAACAATGGAGGAGAGCCATTGCCTCAACGCTCAAGATTAACACATCCAGGAAAACACCACATGGCCTTCAAATACCCATAACATCCTCACCACTCTTAATGGCCGAAGCTACCATCTCCCTCAACAACAATGGAAATGTTCTCATTCAATCATCTGACCGTAACCTAGAGCTTTTTGATGAATAATTCATGAGGATCAAAAATATGATGTTGAGTGATGTCCCCATCTCCTGCAAAGGTTCTATGTCTCCCCTCCTGCTCCTTGATGGAAACTCGGGCATCTCTCAGACCTTCCTCCACCACATCACCTATCTCTCATACTGACCTCTCTCTATATGCTAATACCGGATCTGTCATTAACGATCTCATATCACCCACTCAAGGAAAGGTCTCTTGCCCTTCCCCGTCAATCCAATTATCTCACCTGCCCCCACGCTACGTGCTGCCGGTTGCTGGCGGTCTTAGGAGACTTAGAATGACCACTTCTATTGACTACCCTCTTCCCATCACCACCCCTTGCGGTCCCTCTATCAACCCTCACCCTTCTACCACTCCTCCTATCACACACCTCTCCCTCTTTGTTCCTGCTGGTCCATGGACCCCTCCGCCCCCTTAAGGAGATACATACGTCCTCCATCCCTATGCCTCACTATATACCCCTAGGTATGGATTACCCCACTTCACTGGAGAATAAATGTAATGCTCGTATTCAAGACTTTAAGCTAGATAAAGCTAATATTCAGAACCTTATTCACACCACCTCGAAGCTTGAGAAGCGCCAGAAACTCCACCTTACCTCCTGGGCTAAAGAAACCCCACTCATAAAACAACATTGCTCACCCCTCAACAGCTGGTCGTACTACCCCGGGCATGGGACATCATACATCGAAAATGTTCCGAACTTGAACTGGATAACTCAATCCCATCTCCAGACCCCAGAGGGTTATTGACCACCTATCTCATGCCAACATCCACTCACTTCAGCTGTCTTATACCCCTACTAACGAGGTTTCGCCCTCCGCACCAGTACCTATCCAGACTATTCCCTTCAACCCACTCAGAGAACAAAGTCGCAACTACAGAACCTTAAACGAGTACAACCTACTTCAAGTTCCCATTACTCACTGTGAAGCTTTTGAAACCAAATCTAATTTCAGATCTATGCTTCTCAACTGCAGCTTGGCGGTTAATCATGCAGCTGACATTGCAGATCTCATTCTCACAGAAGACCTTGACTTCATCATATTAACAGAAAAGTGGCTCGCAGAGACCGCCTGACCTAGCTTGGACATCATAGTTCCCCCAACTATGACATCATCAGACTGGATAGATTTGGAAATGCTGGGAGAGACTAGCATTCATTTACCATTCCATGGGGGGCATGGCCTGAGGCTAATGGAGTGAGCAGCGTTGCTCAGAGCTCCGCTCGGCCGACCCTCATCTAGCGCCATCCTGTCACTATGTGACTGACTCGAAGGCTCCATCAACATTCCCTATACGAGCCTCATGCTGCGCAACTGAAAACTCCAGGATTGGGGTGATATTGCGGCCCTGAGAGCGGAGTAGGCTGATGAGGCCCGAAGACAGAATGGTGAAGGCCGCCAGAGACTGAGGGAGCCGAATGGATCTGGTAGCGGACAACAAGATTCTGAGGTGATCTTGCTGCACTGGTGGGCCGCCTGGCTGGATCTGCGACTGGCGGCACTGTCGCATGCAGCTTGGTACCGAGATTGGACGCCGTGTGGCTGGTCGCACTTCTGTCTGCCATTGCATGCAGCTTCGAATTCGAGAAGCTCATACTGCCCTATCTGATGGTACTATAAAAAAGAGCAGTGAGGAGCCCTTGATCGCTGGTAAATACCCGCCTGTGATGTGATTGCTGCGGCTGGGGAGGTGAGTGATTCTGACCTGGCGGTGGCTGGAAATAGACTCAAGGATCCCTGCGCGAGCACCTGCGGAGGGACCCCGTCGTCCCAGTGAGGTGGAGTGGGCCGGAAGGAGGGTCCTGCCTACAGCGGTATGAGAGGCATCCGTCCCGAACTGTATTTCAAGTGCTCCGTGGAATGGAGCCTGCAGCCCCACAGCCCTGCATCGCCCTGAGACCCAATGCTGACTTCGGGTGGTGCTCGGGGGAGTGACCCAGACCCCGATGCTACCGTGCTCTTGCACAGCTGATAAATAGCATAGACCCCATTGGAGGTGAGGCGGAAGTGGGCTCGCAGGCTGTGGGCGCACTGGACCCCCCAGTAGACAGCAGAATTACCCGCGGTTAAAAGATACCTAAGATCTGAGCTGAGACTGTTGTGGGGCCTACCTTGGCTGTGCTTGAGAGGTACCTATCTGGGGCGCAGGTGGCGGACAGCGCCTGAGGGACTTGAGCACACCACTATAACGATTTGGGCTCCCGTTGCCTCTGGATGGAACACTGCTGCTATCTGAACCCCCATGCTATTTAATCAGAGCTGCTGCTCTTTGCTGTAATGCATTTCTTTTTTTTTCTTTTTTTTTCTTGAAAAAGAAGAAGAAACATTTTTTTTTTTACAGTGGTACATTAGCATCGCACAGCGTACAATATCATGAGCCAGTTACAAAACATCTACCAAACATTTTACACAGGAATATACCAACACTTCCATGGGCGTAATTGTTGAGTTGACCTGCGGCCATATGTACTTGATCTCCAGCCAACGTAACATTGGGCATTAATAATTCTAAAAAGCACAGCAGTCAGCCAGCTAGGAGATGACCCAAATGCGGTGTAATACATCAGCCAGACTAACAAGGTTAAGCAGAATCATTACCTTCAGCTTCTCCCGTTTCCTTCCCAACCAGATAGTGCTAATAGAGACCCCAGAAGCTTTTGGGGTGTTTTTTTTTGGGGGGGGCGAGGTTATAGATCATTATACAGTTCAGGTTGCGTATTACAATATACCATATCTTTGGACCAGTCTGCAACGGAAGGCGCCGGCCCACGAGCCCAGCGCATCACAATCCTACGCTTAGTAAGCAGCAAACCCATATCTATTAAACGGCGCATATCTTTCTGCAATTGCCCAGTGTAACCTAGTAAGGCCAGTAGCGGGTCCAGTGATAGCGAAAGGCCTGTGATTTCGCTCAATGTTTGAAAAATCTGCTCCCAGTATATTGCAATCACTGGGCACGTCCAAGCAACATGCAAGAACCCAGCCGAACCTGCACTGCAGCGCTCGCAAACTGCAGTGTCCCGCAGGCCATAGCGATGCAACCTCTCCGGAGTGTAATAAACTCTATTTAGAAGCTTAAAGTGGATAAGGCCTCCCTCCTGTGCTGCATTTCTGGTGCGCTGGGGGAGAGGAAGCCCTGCCTAGTATTATTTGGAGAGTGGCTGAGACTGCAGGTTGGCAGATAAGTGAAGAAGTGGCTGAGTGACTTTGTGTTGCCCTTAGGAAACATGGGCAAGCCCTCCCATAAACAAGACCAAGACCCCGGGCGAGACTGGTAGTGTGTCCCAGCCCATGGCGCCATCTAAGGATCCCACATTACAAGACAGCCTTCATGCCGTAACACCTTCCCGCGAGGTGCTGGAATCCACAATAGACACTATCAACATAGACCTGGTACTCCTGAGAGACGACCATAAACGACTTGCGAAGCGCGTCACCACGAATGAGTGGACTTTGGGAGAGCTACCTCCTGTGGTTACTGAGATGAAAAAGCAACTGTCAGCAGTTGAGACGAAGTTGCGGTCACTTGAATTATGAGCGGAGGATGCGGAGAATTGATCCTGCCGCAACAATATTCAGATAGTGTAACTGCCCGAGCAGGTGGAGGGCACACCTATGTCGATCTACATGGAGAACTGGCTGTGCACAGAGGTAGCTCCTGTGAGAAGTTGGCCTGGTATATGCTGTCCACTAATTAAAGTGGGCACCTTGCACCAGTCCAAACGACCCTTATTGATGATTAGGTTAAAGACAACCTTTATTGAAAGCTATCCTAGTGGTAGCTATGGAGAGCAGCCTTCAGGCTAAGTCTCGAAGGAATGTAAAGCAGCTTGTTTTACCAGTTTATAACCTCCTGAATGACCAAATGAAAGGAGAACCACACCAGGTATATATAAAATATATGTATTTATTACTAAACACTCTCTACTAACATCTTTATGAGATTAGAGAACAAGATACACAATATTAAATCACTAGAACGACAGTAAATAGCACAATATACAGCAGGCTCCAGGGGGAGACCGAACCATATACTAAGAAAGTGGTATAAGAACCACGACTTGACTAGACACAGTGCCTAGAGCACGTAGAATCGCTGGGACCCCAAGGAACCACCCAAGGTAGTGACACAGGGGACCCACGGAGGACGGGTGCAGTGTGGGAACACAGACGCGAGCTCCATACAATTCTATGGGAAAGTCGCGGTTGGAAATTTAAAGATTAAGGACACTTAGGAGAGGACTTTAAGCAAACCCAGCTAAACATAGAAGGTTCTAAGGCCAGCACCCTTGAGAGTACCGAGGTACCCGTGTTACCTATCCCAGAGTAGCCGGTGCATAGGGCTCAAGTGGTGTCAGAAACCCTCGTTGTTTTCAATGGCGTGATGCAAAAAAGTACTGCTGCCGTGGAGAAGAAAAGTGTCCGGTGTGATCCAAGCCTGGATCGGAGATGAGAAGAACCTGAAAGCAGAGGGGACAAAGTCTGGGTCACTTCACGTGACCAGGAGCGGAGCAATCGAATGCCCACCGATGTCGGGTGCTTCAGGTGAGATGAGGTGAAGCTTGACTCTGCAGCCACGGTGACCAGGAGATGTCTGTGACAACCACAGTCCGGATTCGAGCTGTGCCACGAAGGATGTCGAGTGCTGGGGGATCAGTGTCCGGATTGAACACCAACAAGCCTTGGCAACTGCAACCCACGCGGTCAGAGGAAAGATGATTCTGCGAGAACCAGAAAGGTCCTGGGGACTCCCCAAGTGATGGAGAGTCAGGGCACATCTGGAGCAACCAGGGAAGCCCACTGAAAGTTAAAGTTGCCTTAACAGGGACCCACAGGCCAACGGACCAGGGATCGCGAAGGGACCTCGAGCTGAATCGCTAAATACCAGCCCACGGAACACTTGTGGAGTGTAGGCTGGAAATCTTCGGTGGAATTACTGCTCGGGGTCAGGACTACAAGTAGCTTAAAGCACACCTTCAGGGATTGCCGAAAAGCATATGCTGCTGCAAATGTACACGGTGCCCAGGTGTACGGGTTTCACGGTCCCCACGAGGGATACGGGCCTCAGAATTGCTGAGATCGCATACAACCTCGGAGACCTTGGGAACCCACCTCCTGTGATGCAGAAATCTTCGGAGTCCTTCGGGAGCTTCGTAGATGCAAACCGGTCAGATGCATTTAGGTGCCTGCTCAGCAGGGGAGTAACTCCTTTACTCCAAGGGAGATTCTTCAGTTGTCCAGCAAAGAGTAGATCGTCGAAGGATACTTGGTTTCTGTAGCAGAGTTTAGTCCAGGTAATATCTAAAGTCCTGTAGTCAGGGGTTCCTACTTTATACCCAAGAAAGGGGTGGGACAAACTCTGGGGACCCACTTATGGGAGGGTCAGGACAGAGGGGTGGCTACACCCATGTCCTTTGTCCAGTTTCATGCCAAAGCAGGAGCAAATGTTTGAGCTGGACTATGCACAGGGACACCAAATGTGCCCCCAGTGCAGACATCAAAGCACTCTGAGAGTGCACCCACCCACCCACCCAGCCCCAATACACTAAAGCCTGTCTGGGAGGTGGTCACACCTCCCTGTGACAGGAAACCTATTGGCAAGCCTTCCCCTGCCGGAGTTTCGTCCAGCAGCAGGAGGGCAGACACGTGTCTGTGGCTGGCAGCATCCATTTTGTGATGCCAGGGTTCTGTGAAGCTGGTACCGGGTGTACCGGTGTTGTCATATTTCTCCCTCTAGGAGGGTGGAATCATACCTCCCACACCAGTTACTGGTGTGGAGGTATGATTCGACATGTTTCCATGCAGCCACTTTAAAGTTAGCATTTACTGCAAGGTTATAATGCACTTAAGTATATATGTTTGGCTGCATCACAAACAACCCCGGAGAACAGGTTCCGAAGGCTGCAGAGGGGCTCTGCTCATGCATGGGCACCCTCTCACATAAAACCCAGCACCCTGCCTTCAGGATTGATAAGGCCTGCCATAGGGGTGACTGATAGGTTTATATGTGCAGTGATTAGGATAGATATAGTGAACCTATATCTAAGTAAGGGGTGCATGCACCACCTTACACAGGCTGCAGTAGCAGACCTGTGGTGTCATTTTAAATGGTCTCTCAGGGGTGGCATAATACATGCTGCAGCCCCTGGGAGGCCTCTGGGGTACCTATGCCCTGGGTACATAGTATACCATATACTAGGGACTTATAAGGGTACCCCAGAATCCAATCTGGAGTGTACCTAAAGTACATGCAATCAATTTAGAGGAGAAAGCAGCTAGACTGGGGTCCTGAATAGCAGGATCCCAGTCAGACTAAGTCGAAAACAGTGAAACATCAGCAAGAAGTGGGGGTAACTATAAGAAGCAGATCCTACTCTCCTACACAACCCCCCAAACGTCAGGACATTAAACTAACCTTGACCAGTTGAGTCTTCATGTTCTAAGTGGAAATATCTGGAGAGTCCATCTGCATTGGCATGGTTACTCCCAGGTCTATGTTCCACTGTATAGTCCATCCCCTGTAGGGAAATGGACCACCTCAAAAGTTTGGGGTTTTCACCCTTCATCTGTTTTAGCCATAAGAGGGACTTATGGTCTGTCTGAACAATGAAGTGAGTGCCAAACAAGTATGGCCTCAGCTTCTTCAGAGCCCAAACCACAGCAAAGGCTTCCCTCTCAATGGCTGACCAACGTTTCTCTCTGGGGGTCAGCCTTCTGCTAATAAAAGCTACTGGCTGATCCTGACCTTCATCATTCAATTGTGATAACACAGCCCCTACCCCCAACTCAGATGCATCTGTTTGGACAATGAATTGTTTGGAGTAGTCAGGACTTTGCAGAATGGGAGCAGTGCACATGGCCTGCTTCAGGTCATCAAATGCCTTTTGACAGCTAACTGTCCACTGAACTTTCTTTGGCATTCTCTTGGAAGTTAAGTCATTCAAAGGGGTCACTATGGATCCATATCCTTTGACAAACCTCCTATAGTACCCAGTCAGGCCCAAGAAAGCTCTGACCTGAGTCTGGGTGGTTGGAGCAACCCAGTCCATGATGGTCTGGATTTTGCTCTGCAATGGTTGAACCTGGCCTCCACCCACAAGGTGGCCCATGTATACAACTTGACTCTGCCCTATCTGGCACTTGGTGGCCTTGATAGTGAGGCCTGCTTTCTGCAGGGCCTCCAAAACATTTCTCAGGTGGACCAGGTGACCCTCCCAGGTGGAGCTAAAGACAGCAATATCATCTAGATAAGCTGCACTATAGGCTTCCAGGCCTGTAAGGACTTTATTCACCAACCTTTGAAAAGTGGCAGGTGCATTCTTCAAACCAAAGGGCATCACCACAAATTGGTAGTGCCCACTAAGGGTTGAGAATGCTGTTTTGGCTTTTGCATCCTCAGCTAGTCTGATCTGCCAGTAGCCAGCTGTCAGGTCAAATGTGCTCAGAAACTTGGCTGAGGCCAAAGTATCTATAAGCTCATCTGCCCTAGGGATTGGATGGGCATCAGTCCTAGTGACTGCATTGAGACCTCTGTAGTCAACACAAAACCTCTTCTCTCTCTTACCACCCTCGGTGTGAGGTTTAGGTACCAAGACTACTGGACTAGCCCAAGGGCTATCTGAGGGTTCAATCACACCCAAATCCAACATCTTCTGGACTTCAGTCCTGATGCAGTCCCTGACATGGTCAGGTTGCCTATAAATAAAAATTTTAACAGGCAGACTGTCCCCAGTGTCCACTTCATGAGTGCACCAGGTAGTCTGACTTGGAGTCAGTGAAAACATATGTCTAAACTGGTTGAGAACTTTTCTGCAATCAGTTTGCTGCTGGTCAGTGAGGCTGCCTGCCAAGGCTACACCATCTACTGAACCATCATCAGGGTTCTGTGAGAGCAGGTCAGGGAGTGGATCACTCTCTTCCTCCTGTCCCTCATCAGTAGCCATGAGCATGCCCATGTCTGCCCTGTCAACATATGGTTTGAGCCTGTTGACATGGAGCACCCTATGGGGGCTCCTGGGAGTTCCAAGGTCCACCAGGTAGGTAACCTCTCCCTTTTGCTCAACAATGGTATGAGGGCCACTCCACTTGTCTTGGAGGGCTGCTGGGGCCACAGGCTCCAACACCCATACTTTCTGTCCTGGCTGATAAACAGTCATCACAGCCTTTTGGTCATGCCAGGCCTTTTGCAATTCCTGGCTAGCCTCAAGGTTTTTAGTTGCCGTCTTCATGTACTCAGCCATCCTGGAGCGGAGACCAAGTACATTGTCCACAATATCCTGTTTAGGGGGTTTGAGAGGTAACTCCCATCCCTCCTTAACTAGACACAATGGACCCCTAACTGGATGTCCAAACAGAAGCTCAAATGGGCTGTAACCAACCCCCTTCTGAGGAACCTCTCTGTAGGCAAAGAGAAGGCAGGGCAAAAGTATGTCCCATCTGCGCCTAAGCTTTTCTGGGAGACCTTTAATCATGCCCTTTAGGGTTTTGTTGAACCTTTCAACTAAACCATTGCATTGTGGGTGATAAGGGGTGGTAAATTTGTAATTTACACCACACTCCTTCCACATAGCAGTTAAGTAACTAGACATGAAGTTTGCACCTCAGTCTGATCTACCTCCTTAGGAAAACCCACCCTGGAAAAGATTCCCAGGAGGGCCTTTGCCACCACAGGAGCTGTGGTAGTTCTAAGGGGAATTGCCTCTGGATACCTAGTGGCATGGTCCACCACCACCAGTATAACTCTGTGCCCAGATGCAGTTGGAGGATCCATGGGACCAACAATGTCAATCCCTACCCTCTCAAAGGGAACCCCCACCACAGGTAGTGGTATCAGGGGGGCCTTTGTAGTGCCACCTGCCTTATCACTGGCTTGACAGGTGACACAGGAGCGACAAAACTCCTTGGTGTCCTCAGACATGTGAGGCCAATGAAAGTGAGGGACATTTCTGTCCCAAGTCTTGTTTTGGCCTAGGTGACCTGCTAATGGGATGTCATGTGCTAGTGTCAATAGGAAGCTCCTAAACTTCAGAGGTATAACCAACCTCCTGGTGGCTCCAGGCTTGGGGTCTCTACACTCTGAGTAAAGGAGTCCATCATCCCAGTAGATCCTATGGGACCCACTAGCACTCCTAGCAGCCTCAGCAGCAGCTTGCTGTCTGAGGGGTTCAAGAGAGGGGCAGCTCAGCTGCTCCTGGCTCAGATCTGCCCTGGAAGGGCCCCCTGTCCCCAAGAACTCAACCTGATCAGGTTCAAGCTCATCTGGGACAGTTCCTTCTTCAGGGCTAAGATCAGCTCCCTCAAGAGACTGATCTGGATTCTGAGGCAGGGGGGAAGACACTGCCTTAACCCTACTGCTCCTTCTCTTGGGAGGCGCCTTGTCCATTTTTCCAGGATCCAGGGCCTGTTCAGTGTTAGACATTTTTGCCTGTGGCCTGGTCATAGCAAACACATCTGCAGGGATACCCAATATTTCTGCATGAGTCCTGAGTTCCACTTCAGCCCAAGCTGAAGTTTCTAAATCATTGCCCTACAAGCATTCAACAGGGAGGTCTGCACTTACCACAACTTTCTTAGGGCCAGTTACCCCTCACCAGGTGAAATTAACAACTGCCAAGGAATGGTCTGTCCTGACATTGCTAGCATTGGTCACTTGGTACATCTCACCAAGTATGATTTGCTCAGGAGCCACAAGATCTTTTGTCACCATTGTGACACTTGCTCCTGTGTCCCTGAATGCCAAGGCCTCTTTTCCATTTATTATAGGCTGTTGTCTGTATTTGCCCGGATTACTGGGGCTTACAAATAAGGAGTATGTTTTAGAAAACAAGGGTACCCCAGAGATACGACCGGGGGCAATATAAGCGGTTAGAAAAACAATGGTCAAGGTGAGGCCCAAATAGGTCCTCGGGTAGCCTAGGCTACTGTCGATCAAATAATGGCTTTCGTCTAGGCAAGAGAGAACAATATATGCAGGGACACAAAGTTGTGGAAAAGATAACACATTTATTAACATCATAAATGGTATATCATCCACATTATTATCAAAGGATCTGGTCCTGGTGCTCACATATCAAGTTGGGTTGCGTGAAAAGTGAAAAGTGCTGGTGACTTAAAAATTTACATCACATTCTGAAAATCAAGAATGAGCCAAGTCGAAGGTAATTCCGTTTGGTTGCCAGTTGGCTCAGGGGAGGTGCTGCGAGGTCCGGGTTCCCTCCGGTACCGTATTGAGGCTGAATCAGGCTCGGAAGAGTAGACGCGGCTAAGTCAGCGTGCTCCTTCGACTTGGCTCATTCTTGATTTCAGACCCCACGGTTGCTCATTTACTGGCTTGATTGCCCCTTGATTTTAGCCCCGTGCTGCAGTTACCACTCCTTGAAGTACTCAGATTCTACATGCTCACATGTTTTACGTCCTGATGATGGTCTCAATTAATAGAGATCGAAACGCCGTCGACCTTTAACAACCAAAACTCAAAGTGTATAAACTTTCTCATGAGTTTTGTATAACGTTGTCAATGTGATGTAAATTTTTAAGTCACCAGCACTTTTCACTTTTCACGCAACCCCACTTGATATGTGAGCACCAGGACTAGATCCTTTGATAATAATGTGGATGATATTACAAATAAGGAGGCCATATCCATGCCGCCATCACAGATCAACATAGCCTGAGTTGGAACTCTGACTAGGCCAGAGTCCATCTCAGATCCCAGGGTTAACCCTACTACACCCTTATTTGGAGGACCACCAGTTGGAGCTGAACTAGGGGGAACAGTTGCCTTAGGGGCAGTGGTGGTTGGAGTTGAGTCCTTGGACTTGGTACAATCACTTGTCCAATGGGTCTTCTGTTTACAGATTTGATACCATGGCTTCTTCTTGCCTTTACCCTTGTTTGATTGTGACTCCCCACCAGATGCAGATTTTTGGGGCCCTTGAAAAGACTTCTGGTCTTTACCCTTATCCCCACCCTTATCAGAGTTTTTAGAATCTTGCTTCTTGGAGTCACCACCTTGGTTCTGAACCTTCTGCCTCACCGTGGTTCTGACCCATTTGTCTGCCTTCTGGCCCAATTCTTGGGGAGAGGTCAGATCAGAGTCCACCAGGTACTGATGCAACTGCTGATTTTGACAGTTATTAAGGATCTGCTCTCTCATAATTAAATTATACAATCCTTTAAAGTCACACACTTTACTGCCAAGTAACCAGCCTTCCAGAGCCTTAGTAGCACAATCTACAAAGTCAACCCAGTCCTGAGTCTGTGCCTTTTGGGTGTCTCTGAACTTTATCCTGTATTGTTCAGTGGTTAAGCCAAACCCATCAATCAGAGCACTCTTCAGGACTTTGTAATTATCAGCATCCTCTTCTCTTACAGTGAGGAGCTTGTCTCTACCTTTGTCTGCAAAGGAGAGCCACAAGATTGCTGCCCACTGCTCCTGAGGGACCCTCTGTACCTTACAGGCCCTCTCCAGTGCAGTTATCCATTTGTGGATGTCATCCCCACTCTGGTAGGGAGGGACAATCTTGTTCAGGTTCCTATGGTCATGAGTATGTTCTCTACTCCTAGGGACACTGTGGCTGCCACCATGGGGCTCTAGCCCCAACTTCTGAGAAGCTCTCTGAAGCTCCAGGGATTCCCTATCTAAGGCCAATTGCTCTCTCTTGATTCTGAGCTTAGCTCTCTCAAACTCAAGCAGTTGGCACTTCTTCTCATAAGAGGAGGCCCTTTTATGAGAAGCAGAGGACCCTATAGAAGTACGCAGCATATGGAGACCACAAGTTGTAGAGCTGATTACTAATATTTTTTCCTGATGTCACTCATGACAGGACAAGGACTGTATAAATCTTTTTCTTGGAACATCCGGGGTATGCATACCATGTCAAAGCGGTACAAAGTGTTCTCATATCTGGATAGGAGGGGAGTCCAAATAGCTTTATTGCAGGAGACACATTTAACAAGCAAAGAGGGTCTAGCACTGCAGCGCCGTTGGAGGGGACAGGCATACTACACAACTTTTTCGGCCTACGCAAGGGTGGTCCTAATCTGGATTAGAGCGGGAGTGCCTTTTCAATTACTAGACAAACTGGTGGACCCGAGGGTAGATTTGTAGCTGTGCGAGGGTGACTTGAGGGACGAGACATAACTATAGTAAGTTTATATGTCTCAAATGTAGAACAGAGTCTATTTCTTGAGAGCCTCTCGAGGCAGCTAGTGCCGTATCTAACCACTATGACTATAAGAGGAGGGGACTTTAACTGTGTATCTGGCGTCCAACTAGGCCGATCACCCCCCTTCCTCACTCTCAGACCATGTGTACATCCAGAGTGTTCAGGGACTGACAACAACATTGGGGACTCAATGACTCGTGAAGACGGACACACCCACTGGGGCGAGACTTCTTTCTTTTCTGGGCGCCACGAGCTATATGTCTGGCTAGATCTGTTCCTGTGCACACCAGATGTCCATAATTTAATTCACACTATTGAATATCTCTCTCGCATCATATCAGACCACTATCCTGTCCTGATGCACCTGCGGTGGGCTCGCCCTTCCATTCCCTATGTAGAAGTTGAAACCAGAGTCACTGGAATACCAGGTCTTCCGCAAGACGATTAGAACTAGGATAGTACAGTATTTCGTAGATAACACAGCTACGGCTTCCTCTTTACAAATAGGCTAGGATGCTTCCAAGGTAGTTGTCCGAGGGTATTGCCTGGTTGGATCAAAGGGCGTTAGACAAGTATTGACCAAGGACATCCAAGATGCCGACAAGACTTTGTGAGATTTAGAGATCCGACGGCCGGGGGTCCCAGAGTTATAGCCAGAACTCCTAGAAGCCAGGGAGGCAGTGGCAGTACAGGTAGAATGGCTTCAGTGCTTTGATCACAAACAATACATAGATAGAACACATGCAGAGTGAGACAAGTCTGGCTCCCTGCTGGCCTGGCTGGCCAAGCCAGATAAGCGTAGTTCGGCCATATTGGAAATGGAGGGCGAGTGGTAACAGGACCTATGCACAGGACAGAATCAATGGCATCTTTGCCAGGTATTACTCAACCCTCTATACGAGTTCCACTTTGCAAAACAGTGCAGCGAGACAGTCTTATTTGAAGGTCCTACCTGTGCCACGGCTTGGGGAAGACGAGGCGAGAGATCTTGGCAGGTACATTACCCCTCAGGAAATACTCTCTGCCATCAAACATATGGCACGTAATAAGACCCTGGGGACCGATGGGCTCCTGGTGGAATTTTACTCCACGTACTCTACGGAACTAGCATCTAGATTGACCACCTTGTACACGGAGGCCAGAGCAATGGGGTTGCTACCGGACGCCACCAAAGAAGCAATGATATTCCCGATCCTAAAACCAGGTAAACCTACTTATGAACGATCCGCCTACCAACCATTATCGATGCTTAACATAGATTATAAAATACTGAGCAAAATCCTAGCGGCTAGGCTTCTAACTTTAATGCTCAAACTGATCCACTCGGACCAGGCAGGGGCTTTTCCCAGACCGTAATACGGCGGGTAACATCCGATGCTTACTGGCCATCTTGGAGGCTGAGAAAGCTGACCAAGAGGGGGCCACGATTTTTGCTGTTGACATCGAGAAAGCATTCAATAGCCTTGAATGGCATTACCTACATGAAGTACTGACCTGGATGGGGATAGGCGAAGGCTTTATAGCGTGGACTAGGTTGTTATATACTGGTCCTATGACTAGAGTACGCATGGGGAGGACCATCTCGGCGAGCTGCTCAGTGGGACGAGGAACGCAACAGGGTTGCCCCTTGCCTCCCCTATTGTTAGCCCTCATTATGGAACCCTTGGCGGCCTCGGCTAGATCTGGACGATACTACAGAGGTTTGAGTATTGATGGACATCACCATCACATAGCGCTCTATGCAGATGACTTACTCATCTTCCTGTGCAATACGGGAGAAGACCTGAGGGGGGCCCGATCCATGATGGAGGAGTTTGGGTTGTTATCTAGCTTGAACGTCAAGTGGCAGAAGTCCAGGCTCTTTCCTGGGGTGCAGGGCAATGATCCCCCAGAGGGTCTCGGCCAGCTACAGTGGGAATCCCGCTGCCTACCTTACCTTGGGGTTAGGATATATCATGAGCGAGCTGACCAGCTAGATGGGAATGTGAGACGAGCTGTTCGAGCTCTGAGGGCTTCCGTTGATTTCTGGAAGACTCTGTCACTTTCAGTGGCAGGCCGGATAGCGCTCCTGAAGATGGTGGCCCTACCATGCCTTTTATTTTTCTTTGTCAATCTACCTATATGGATCCTGAGGCGCTCTTTTAAGGACCTGGACTCATTACTCATTGGGTTCCTCTGGGGATAGGGACAACGACGTGTTGCTTTGGCAACGATGCAGCACGCAGCGACCACAGGAGGATTGGCGGTCCCGGACATTAAGGCATATTATATTGCGGCCCAATTGCAATGGTTGATTCGGAGACTGGTGCATCATCGGAATTCTGACCGGACCTCGGGTCCCTTTGTACCGCCCCTTGTTGATCTACTTAGGGTGTTCCCCAGATTGAAGAGATCGCCTATGAATGACTCACAAGAACTTAGAGTGATGGTGAAATGTTGGGGTAGAGGTCTTCAGAAGATATGCACTAAAACCCCTTAGTTCGAGGCATATGAGCTGTAGATTGTATACTAATGCATAGATCGCCATCTGGTGTTGGGCTCGGATGTTTGCACTTGTTTTTGTCTTGGTAGAAGTCTTTTGTGGTCACGAGATAGGTGACTCCTCCTTAGGGTGATAGTGCGCATGGGCACCGACTCCATCTCCAGATTGTTTTTTTCCGCCATCGGGTTCGGATGTAAGAAGTTGCGCTCCGGGTCGGTGTCGTCTTCGATCCCCCCCTTCGATGCGCAATCCTTCACCGCTCGACGGTATTGTTTCGCTCGGGTATCCCTCGACGCTTATCCAAAGAATTTCGACAACATCTTCGATTCCGGTCGTTGACGCGGGCCGTTGGGCCTACCGGTGCCATCAGGCCCTGCAGTAAATGGAAAGAACTCCATTTAAAAAATGTCCTCTGTGTGGTGCTAAATTCCCACACACAGATCTCCACGAGGTCTGTAACCTTTGCCTCTCTCCGGAGCACGAGGACAAGGACTGCCGAGCCTGAGCTTCTTTTCGATCGAAGAAGACCATAAGTGATCGCCGGGCTCGACGTCACACAATGGCTCGATCGACTTCTTCGGCGCCAGAAGACGTCTTTGATGCAGGCTCAAAGATCCAACAACAGACAGAATCCGAAGAGGAAGACATCAGCGTCTCCGAGGCAGACGACTCCAATGCCGAGGATCAACCCATTAGTCCAGGACAACGGACTGTGAGTACTGAACTCGACGCCCCTCTCCCGGTAAAATCACAAAAGGCTCCAGTGACACCCTCGCCTTCGGGCTCGGGTAAACACTGAGATAAGTCTTCCGACACCTCGCCCTCGGGCCCGGCTCCGAAGCACAAACAAAAGCCTTCAGGCGGCTCGGGACCGAAAAACACTCCTCGGCACCAAGAGACAAAACAAAGCCAAGCACAGGGCCACGCCCTCTTACATCGACACCGAAGCCAGCCTCCACCACCCCTTCGGAGCCGAAGCACATCAAGGATAAATCCTCGGATCCGAAAAAGCACCACACTCCTTCCGAACCGAAGAGGGCTACAGAACTGAAAACTCCCACAAAGCTCAAAGACAGTTCTACTAAACCTAAGTCAAAGCACCAGGACCCAAAACCCTCGGTCCCGAAAAAGTTGGACGACTCCGAAGAACTTTTTCGCCCGGATCCAGTGGATCCAAAGCAAAAAACATTGAGAATTGACCCTCATACAGGTCAGGTGACTTCAATTCCTCCAAAAAAGAGGACATTACCAGTTCCAGACCCACCTGAAATACCCTTAAAGAGGAAAAATATTACTTCTTCTCCTCTTAGACCTATCTCTCCCCTTCTACCTCCACCTCTTTCTCCTACTGCTCCACTATCTCCTTCTTCACCTGTACCTCAGCAAGATGAAGAAGACTTTGGGGGTGGGGATGACCACAGTGAGGGATACACACCACAAGACTATGATGACGACACCCGTCCACAAGACTCATGGGATGATTACCACCATATCCCAGATTTGCCTGAGCCGGACACCTATCCATCCAAACCGTCCCCACCAGATGACAATATTGGCTTCGCACAATTAATAGACAGGGCAGCCAAGTACCACCTGGTTCAGTTACATTCTGAACCTGCGGAGGAAGATTTTTTAATGGAGACTTTCACTCACTCTAAAAGTCATCCACTACCTTACCCATGTTAAAAGGCATGCTCAAACACGCTCCAGAGGTCTTCAAAGACCCAGTCAGGGCTAGGGTAATCAACCCACGTATTGATAAAAAATACAAGCCAGCCCCAAATGACCCAGCTTATATCAAGGGACAACTTCCTCTAGACTCCCTTGTAGTCTCAAATGCCCGTAAACGGGCTAATTCTCAATCTACAGGGGAAGCTCCTCCTCCTGACAAGGAGTCAAAGCTGTTGGACGCATCTGGCAAACGGGTCACGTCACAAGCGGCCAATTACTGGCGTATTGCCAACGCCCAGGCATTACTCGCCAGATATGACAGGGCGCACTATGATGAGCTATAAACACTCATTCAGCACCTTCCAGACCAGTATAGGGCTAAAGCCAACGACCTTATACAGGAGGTAAAAACCATCACTAACACCTCCATTAAGTGTGCCTTCGATGTGGCAGACACAGCATCCAGGGCAATCAATACAAGCGTCCTGCTGCGCAGACATGCATGGCTGCGCATCTCTGGGTTTAAACAAGAGGTGCAGTCACAAATCCTTAACCAGCCATTTGACCAACAACACCTATTTGGGCCTTCAGTAGACACGTCCTTAGAAAAAATAAAAAAGGACACAGAAACAGCCAAGTCCATGGGGGCCTTACAATTTCCAGCAAATAGAGGGTCTTTTCGTCGCTCCACGTATAGAGGCGCCTCTAAAACCACTGGCACAGATAACACCCCTTCATACAAAAGTCCCACTCAATCTTCCACTACCAGAGGTTACTTTAAAGGGGGATACAGGGGTAATAATAACAGGGGAAGAGGTCGCAGTAACAATACCCGCACCTCTCCCACCTCAAAGCAGTGACTTCCCTACACTCCCCCCAGACCATTCCACACCGGTCGGGGGAAGACTATCACAGTTCCTACCTGCGTGGATTTCCATCACCACAGACAGGTGGGTGAGACAAATGATCCAGTATGGTTACTGCCTGGAGCTCACGTCTACTCCACCAAACGTGCCTCCCAGGCATCCGCCAATGTCCACAGAACATCTCACACTTCTCAAACAGGAGATTGCCTCCCTTTTACAAAAGCATGCTATAGAACCAGTCCCCCTACATCAGAAAGGATCAGGAGTCTACTCCCTTTATTTTCTCATCCCAAAGAAGGACGGTACTCTAAGACCAATATTAGATCTCGTAGTGCTAACCATATACATACAGTCCGACCACTTCCATATGGTCACCCTGCAACAGGTCCTTCCACTGCTACAACAGGGCGATTTCCTTTCCACTCTAGATCTCAAGGACGCCTACTTTCACGTCCCTATTCACCCTGCTCACAGGAAATATTTACGATTTGTACTGGACGGTCAGCACTACCAGTTCAAAGTTCTCCCATTCGGAGTAACCACAGCACCCAGGGTATTCACAAAGTGCCTCACAGTAGTAGCAGCACACTTGCGAAGACAACACATTCATGTGTTCCCTTATCTGGATGACTGGCTCATAGCAGCCAGCTCACACAATCACTGTGTTCAACACACACACAAAACAGTTCAGCTCCTGCACGACTTGGGATTCACAATAAATCTCACCAAGTCACACCTTCAACCTTCCAACATACAACCGTATCTAGGAGCTATACTACACACTACAAAAGCCATTGCGTATCCCAACCCAATCAGGATACACAGCATACAGGCTCTCATAAAAAGATTTCAACCTCAACACTCTCTTCCAGCTCGACTGTTCATGCAACTAATAGGAATGATGGCCTCTTGCATTTTCATAGTGCCTTACGCAAGACTCCAAATGCGCCCATTACAGGAATGTCTAGCACATCAGTGGAACCAGGCCCAGGGCCAGCTTACAGATCTGGTGTTGGTAGACAGCCGCACACATCGCTCTCTGCAGTGGTGGAACACACAAAACCTATCCAAGGGGCGGCAGTTCATAGACCCAGTTACACAGATTGTGCTAACAATGGACGCATCGCTCACCGGCTGGGGAGCGCATCTCTTAAACTATACCATTCAGGGCATATGGACCCCTCGGCAAAAATTACTCCACATCAATCATTTGGAGTTACTGGCAATCTTTCTTGCGTTAAAATCATTCCAGGTACATCTAGTAGACAAAGCAGTCCTAGTGAGAACAGACAACATGACTGCAATGTACTACATACAAAAACAGGGAGGGACACACTCTCTGCAGCTTTCCCGCCTAGCGTCAACCATATGGAGAAGGGCCATTACGCAAAAAATATTCCTGTTAGCAGAACACCTACCAGGCGTACACAATCAAATTGCGGATCTACTCAGTCATCAGACACAACAGATTCACGAATGGGAACTTCATCCACAAGTTCTTCATCCATTCTTCCAACAGTGGTGCCACCCAGACATAGATCTGTTCGCCACACACTTAAACACAAAATGCCCAAACTTCGCCTCCAGGTATCCACACCCATTATCCAAAGGCAATGCGATATGGATGAACTGGTCAGGCAAATTTGCGTACGCTTTTCCGCCTCTCCCACTCCTTCCATTAGCGGTTCGAAAGCTCAGACAACATTCGCTCACAATGATCCTGGTTGCTCCAACATGGGCTCGACAACCATGGTTCACAACCCTCTTACAACTTTCACAAGTCCCACACCAAAGGTTGTACCTTTCTCCACAACTTCTCACACAGAACCATGGAGAAATAAGACACCCGAATCCATCTCAAATGAACCTAGCAATCTGGCTCCTGAAGTCTTAGAGTTTGGATACCTTAACTTACCTCCAGAATGTATGAATATTATTAAGGAGGCTAGACGTCCTACCACTAGAGCCTGCTATGCAGCCAAGTGGAAAAGATTTGTGATTTATTGCAACAACAATGCAATTGATCATTTAGATGCGTCAATTCAAAACATTATTTGTTACCTTTTGCATCTACAAAACTGTAATCTAGCATACACATCTATACGATTACACCTTGCAGCCATAGCTGCTTACCTACAAAACAGACAGCATTTGTCGTTGTTTAAGGTACCTGCAATCAAAGCTTTCATGGAAGGCCTTAAAAGAATAATCCCTTCAAGAACTCCACCAGCTCCTGCGTGGAACCTAAACATTATCCTTACTAGGCTCATGGGCCCCCCATTTGAACCTCTCCATAGGTGTGAGCTACAGTTTCTTACATGGAAAGTAGCTTTCCTTGTAGCAATCACATCTCACAGAAGAGTTAGTGAGCTCCAGGCCTTAACCATACAAGAACCCTTCTTGCAAATACATCACAACAAGGTGATTCTTAGGACAAACCCTAAATTCTTACCTAAAGTCATCTCTGCCTTCCACCTTCACCAATCGATTGAGCTACCAGTCTTCTTCCCTCAGCCAGACTCAGTAGCAGAAAGGGCTCTTCATACACTAGATGTCAAAAGAGCTATCCTTTATTACATTGAAAGGACAAAACCTTTCAGGAAAACCAAACAACTCTTCGTAGCCTTCTCACCACCACATAAAGGCAACCCCATATCAAAATCTGGACTTGCCAGGTGGATTGTTCAATGTATCCAAATATGTTACCTAAAGGCAAAACGTACATTATCTGTACCTCCTAGAGCGCATTCCACATGCAAACTAGGGGCTTCTATGGCATTCTTAGGAAACATCACCATAGATGACATCTGTAAGGCAGCAACATCGTCTACACCACACACCTTCACAAACCACTATTGTGTAGATGTGCAAGCAAAACAACAAGCTACTGTGGGCCAGGCTGTACTAAAAACACTTTTTCAAACCACTGCAACAGATACAGGTGGGCACCGCTAAGGAGATAACTGCTGTGTAGTCTATGCATTAGTATACAATCTACAGCTCATATGCCTCGAACGGAAAATGCTACTTACCAGTATGCATCTGTTCTTGGCATGTAGAGCTGTAGAGTTGTATACGCCCATCCACCTCCCCGGGTACCTGTACCTGTTCCAGTACTATCTTACTTAGATACTTACTCATGGGCATCTATTACTATTGCTATTTCTATTTCTTACCAACTCCATCACAACCCTTCATGGCGAAAACAATCTGGAGATGGAGTCGGTGCCCATGTGCACTATCACCCTAAGGAGGAGTCACCTATCTCGTGACCACAAAAGACTTCTACCAAGACAAAAACAAGTGCAAACATCCGAGCCCAACACCATATGGCTATCTATGCATTAGTATACAACTCTACAGCACTGCATGCCAAGAACAGATGCATACTGGCAAGTAGCATTTTCCTTTCCCCTGATCTACCCCTAGATTTCCTACGGGCATTACCGCATGGCGGCAGCTGGAGGGATATTCACATGTGGATTAGGGGCTGGGGTGACGAAGGTAGGAGACCTCTTTAGAGATACAGAACTGCTCCCGTTTGAGGAGTTCTGCTCAGAATTCGATTTACCGCAGGGGCATTACTTGTTGCACAGAGCACTCATGACAGCAATGCGCGCACATTGGAAAACGGCGCCTACCGAACCTCCCACATCATAAAGTTGCCAATATATAGCCTTCTCAGCGGGCACCACTAAGACGTTGTCCAGTCTATATAGAGTGATACGGACGGACCTGCAGCAACCATCAGAAAGACTGCGCTCCAGATGGGAGGATGACTTGAGTGTTCCTATCCCCACTAAGGACTGGGACTCCATCCTTGATAGAATACCAAAGGTTTCTCGCAATTCACATTTCAAACTCATCAATTACTATGTTCTGCCCAGATCATATCTAACCCCGGAGCGAGTGAGCAGATACTTTCACGTAACAGATGCAGCATGCCCTAGATGCGGGGAGGGAGGAGCTCACATCCTAAACATGTTCTGGACATGTCTAGGATGTCTAGGAAGTGTTTTTTTAAAAACCTCACTCACCTACCTAGTAGGTGACATGCTTCATCATAGGGTTCCATCCTGGTCGCTGAATGCTTCCAGGGTGTGCTGCGACACCTGATTACAGGGGAGCTGGTTTTGGGAAGGAGTGGTATTGTGGTTGTGTATGTGTTGGCGTAAGGTGAAAGATAAAATTAACTCGAGGCTCCTATCCACAAGTTATGATTTTATTCTCAGGACTCTCGGTTAACATTAAAATTGTGGCGGATGAATGTGGGATATTAAATTGCTCCCACTTATCCTTGGTGTGGTCTATATGTTTCAGCCATATTGTTTGCCTCTCAGGGTCAGATTGGCTTTCTTCAGGACCAGAGAATAAGTTCCGCTCGCATGTGTACTACAACATGCAAGTGCGGGGTGTCATGCAGTAAATACTTACAGAACCCCGCTATTAGAGAAGACAGTACTACTTGTATCCTGTTCTGTAAAATAAGAGTGTTATGGAAAAAATAGCATTTTTAAAGACATTATAGGTAGAACAATTCTTATTTTCAATCAATCAAGCATTTGTAAAGCGCGCTACTCACCCGTGAGGGTCTCAAGGCGCTGGGGGGTGGGGGGGAGCAGCTACTGATCAAACAGCCAGGTCTTGAGGAGTCTCCTGAAGGTCAGCAGGTCCTGGGTCTGTCGTAGGTGGATGGGGAGGGTGTTCCATGTCTTGGTGGCGAGGTGGGAGAAGGATCTGCCGCCGGTGGTTGTTCGGTGGATGCGTGGAACGGTGGCGAGGTCGAGGACAGCAGAGCGGAGCTGGCGGTTGGGGGTGTAGAAGGTGAGTTGCTTGTTGAGGTATGCTGGTCCTGCGTTGTGGAGTGCTTTGTGAGCGTGGGTGAGGAGTTTGAAGGTGATCCTCTTGTTGACGGGAAGCCAGTGCAGGTCCTTCAGGTGGGCGGTGATGTGGCTGTGGTAGGGGATGTCGAGGATGAGGCGTGCAGAGGTGTTTTGTATGCGTTGGAGTCTCTTCTGGAGTTTGGCCGTGGTTCCCGCGTAGAGGGTGTTGCCGTAGTCCAGCCTGCTGGTGACGAGGGCTTGGGTGACCGTCCTTCTGGTTTCGGTGGGGATCCATCTGTAGATCTTGCGAAGCATACGGAGGGTGTTGAAGCAGGAGGAGGAGACGGTGTTGACTTGTTGGGTCATTGAGAGCGTTGAGTCCAGGATGAACCCCAGGTTGCGTGCGTGGTCGGTGGGTGTCGGCGCAGTTCCCAGTGAGGGTGGCCACCAGGAACTGTCCCAGGCGGAAGGGGTGGAGCCGAGGATGAGAACCTCCGTCTTGTCCGAGTTCAGTTTCAGGCGACTGCTCTTCATCCATTCTGCGACGGCCTTCATCCCTGCGTGGAAGTTGGTTTTGGCAGTGGCGCGGGGTCTTTGGTGAGGGAGAGGTTCAGCTGGGTGTCGTCGGCGTATGAGACTATGTTGAGGTCGTGTGATCGGATGATGTTGGCGAGCGGTGTCATGTAGACGTTGAAGAGGGTCGGGCTGAGGGATGATCCTTGGGGTACGCCGCAGGTGATCTTGGTGGCTTCAGATTGGAATGGAGGGAGGCGGACTCTCTGGGTTCTGTCGGTGAGGAAGGGGGTGATCCAGTCCAGGGCTTTGTCACGGATCCCCGCGTTGTAGAGTCGTGTGCGCAGGGTGTGGTGGCAGACGGTGTCGAAGGCGGCCGAGAGGTCCAGGAGGATGAGGGCCGCGGTTTTGCCGTTGTCCAGCAGGGCCCTGATGTCGTCGGTGGCGGCGATGAGGGCGGTTTCGGTGCTGTGGTTGCTGCGGAATCCGGATTGGGACGAGTCCAGGGTGTTGTTCTCTTCGAGGAATTGGGTCAGTTGTCTGTTGACGATCTTCTCGATGACTTTCGCCGGGAACGGGAGCAGGGAGATGGGCCGGAACTTCTTGAGGTCCTTTGGGTCTGCCTTGGGTTTCTTGAGTAGGGCGTAGATCTCTGCGTGTTTCCAGCTTTCCGGGAAGGTGGCAGTCTCGAATGAGCTGTTGAAGATCTTACGGAGTTGGGGTGCGATGATGGAGCTCGCTTTGTTGAAGATGTGGTGGGGGCAGGGGTCTGATGGTGAGCCGGAGTGGATGGTGTTCATGGTCTTGATGCTGTCATTGATGTTGACGTGGTTCCAGGAGATCAGGCGACCGGTGTGACTGGGGGGTGGTGAGTCTGGGGTGTCGGTGGCAGTCGGAGAGGTCTGGGTGTTGAAGCTGTCGTGGATGTCTGCGATCTTGCGGTGGAAGAAGGTAGCTAGAGAGTCGCAGAGGTCTTGTGACGGCGGGATGTCGCTGGAGCTGGGGTTGGCGAGTTCCTTCACGATGTTGAAGAGCTCTTTGCTATTGTGTGCGCTGTTGTCGATGCGTTCCTTGAAGGAGGTCCTTTTGGCCGTTCAAATGAGTTGGTGGTGTCTGAGGCTGGTGTTTTTGAGGACTGCATGGTTGTCCGGTGTTTGCTCCCGGCGCCATTTCTTCTCGAGTCTCCGGCAGGTCTGCTTGGATGTCTGGAGGTCGGCGGTGAACCAGATGGCTCTTCTGTCGGTGCGTCTGTTTGTGGGTTTCTTGATCGGGGCGAGAGTGTTGGCGCAGTCCTCAATCCATCGCTTGAGCTTGCGGGCGGCTGTGTCGGTGTCGCTGTGGTCGGTCGGTTGGTCTCGGGCGAGGGTGGTGGTAAGCTGGTCTTGGTGACCTTGTTCCAACTGCGGTGGGGGATTCTTTGCTGGTGGTTGTGTGCGGTGGTTTTCTTGAAGGAGAAGTGGATGCAGCGGTGGTCGGTCCAGTGGAGTTCGGTGGTGTGGCTGATGGAGACATGGCTGCTGGCGGAGAAAATGGGGTCGAGCGTGTGTCCGGCGGAATGGGTGGGTGTCGTGACAAGCTGTTTGAGGCCGAGGTTGTCCAGTAGTGTGGTGAAGTTGCTGTTGTTGGTGTTCTCGAGGTGGAAGTTCAAGTCTCCGAGGAGGATGTAGTCTGTGGAGGCCAGGGCGTGCACGCTGACGGCGTCTGTGATGGAGTCAATGAACTGTGGCCGGGGTCCGGGGGGTCTGTACACGAGGGTTCCTCTGAGGGTGGTGTTGGGATCGATGTGGATCTGGAAGTGCAGGTGTTCGGCGGTGCTGAGGGTGTCTTCGGTGTTGGTCGCGATTCTGAGGGTATTTCTGTGGACGATGGCGATTCCTCCTCCCGGTCTGTTGGTGCGGTCCCTGCAGGTGATCTTGTAGTCATCCGGAATGGCTATGGCAACGTCGGGTGCCGATGAGGAGTTCATCCAGGTCTCCGTCAGGAAAGCGACGTCCGGGTAGGATGAGTCGAGTAGGTCCCAGAGTTCGACGGCGTGCCTGTGGATGGAGCGGGTGTTGAGCAGTATGCATCTGAGGTGGTTGTGGTCTGCTTTGGTGGGGTGGGCAGGACGTGCAGGTGTGCGCTGGCAGGTGTAGCTGCAGTTTTGGCAGGTGAAGGGTCCGTGGGTGAGTTTCGGGGTGGCCTGGAAGCAGGTGGAGGATCGGCCGGCGTTGAGTGCGTGGAGGGTGTTGGCGTCGTAGCGGCGTCTGGCGTCGTGGTGCTTGCAGGGGCCAGGGGGTCTGGCGCTGGGCGCGGTCCGGGCGCAGACGGGCTTGCCTTAGGCGCGCCTTCGGCGCCAGGTAAGTGGTTCACTTCCTACAGCTCCATGATATGTTGGAGCTAATTGCTATTGGAGATGTGCATCATTTATTGATTTGTAATTCCTGGTATCCGGAGACGTGATACCGTTTGTCTGCGCTTACACGAGTGTGCATGCATGTTAATTTGGTATCAAATCACATAGGTATTGTGCTAGACCAACAGTAGGCAGAGAACAAGTTTTTTTAGAGCGCAGTCATATGATTTTTAGTGCTATGATTTGTAATACCTGGTATCAGGAGATGTGATACCTTTAGTATGCCCCCTTTTTTATGGAGGGGAGGAAGAGGTTGAGGCAGGAGAAGAAGGAACAATCATGTGCACTGAGAAGACACACAACAGAGAATGAATATGAGGAGCATGTCCAGAGACAATCAACCAGGAACAAGCAGAGGACCAGTATAATAACAAACCTTTCAACATGGAATCTAAAATGCACACAGGAACAAGTATTGAACAAAGGACTCGGATTCGTACCTACTTCAAATTTGGACAAATTTTGCCTCCACTGCGAACTAGCAGAATTGATCAGAAAACTATAATTAATAGCCTTCTTGGACCAAGAAATCCAATAGAGGAGACAAGCCCCAAAGGGGACACAGACTTCAAAACAAAGTCTAAGTTCAGTCCACCAACGTCTACAGTTCCTGCGGAAATAATCGCTTTTGAACAATCAGTGTATGAGATTGAAGCCTTGAAAGAAAGAAAACCTACCATAACATGAACAGAAAGGAATCAGTTGCACTAAAAGTACTGAAAAATCAGACACAAGTAATCATAAAACCTTCTGATAAGGGAGGAAGCATAGTCTTACATAATCTAGAAGACTATAGACAGGCATGCCTACGTCTACTAGCAGACAAAAGGAACTACAGAGTTCTACAGGATTATCCTACTATGAGATTGAGAAGAGAAATAAAATACCTGGTGGAAACAGCGGCAGAAAGGAACTGGATTTCCAAGAAAGAATTTGAATTCCTCATGACAAAAAACCCCAAAACCACATACTTCTACACATTACCAAAAATCCATAATAATAACTACCCCCCACTGGGAAGTCCCATTGTGTCGGGAATCGGATCTCTTCTAGAACCGTTATCCCGGTTCTGTGATTTTTATCTAAATCCAAAAGTACAACAGACCAGTACATACCTTAAGGACACGAAAGACTTGCTCTGCCTATTACAGGACATAGAATTCAATCCAGAAACCAGTACCCTAGTCTCCCTTGATGTGGAAAGTCTGTACACCAGTTTGCCCCAAGACAACACACTTACAGTTATTGAACATACCCTTGACCAGGATACATGGAATTACATTACCCCCAAACACTTCATTATGGAGTATGCCTGCCTAGCTTTAAAAGAAAACTAGTTTGAATTAGAAAAGAAAATCTATTTGCAAATGTTCAGGACATCGATGGGCATTACCTTTGCACCTAGTGTGGCGGGACTCTATGTCTATAATTTCGAGACTCAATACATACTTAACAACGACAACAGGTACAAAGACAATATACTACTATGGAAACACTACATAGATGATATCCTAGTGATATGGAAAGGAACCAACACATCTATGAGCAATTTGCTTACATGGATTAACCAATGTGACCAGAATTTGAGATTCACACAAACACAGCCAGCAGAGAGTCGATCACCTTCCTTGACGTAACCATTTACGCTGAAAACGGTAAACTAGGAACAAAAGCATATCATAAACCTACAGATAAAACACCCTGCTAAGATTTGACAGCTTCCACCTGAGGACCCTCGGAGAAAACCTCCCCTATGGGCAATTTCTCAGATTAAGGAGAAATTGCTCAAAGAAAACAGACCACATCACCCAAGCCAAGGAACTGAAAGGAAAATTGCGGGAACGGGACTATTCAGAAATTATCATTAAAAAAACTTTCAAAAGAGCAACTAATCAAAACAGGGAAGCCCTTCTTGAATCTCCAGTCAGAACTGAAAACTCGATTCCCCTAATGTGTGTTACTACATATAACACCATCTCGAATGACATTAAAAAGAATGCAAACAAAAACTGGCGCATTATCCAATCAGGAAACTTAAAATGGGAAAAATCTCTTTTATCTTTTAAAAAAGCACAAAGCTTAATAGACAGTTTGGTAAGAACAAGACTCCAAAACCAAGGAACAACAGTTGTAAGAAGCACAGTCAGAGGCCTATGGGGCCTCCCTGGGTTGATGGGACACCATGCCTGTGGCAATTGCAGTATCTTCCACCTCACGAGTACAACAAAAACCTTGAACCTTGAACCAGGGAAAAGCTGGACATTACGAAAACACACTAATTGTAACTCCACAAACGTAATTTACCTGATCACATGCACATGTGACTTACAATACGTGGGCATGACCACAAGAAAAATCATGACACGCATAAATGAACACAGGAGCAACATAAGATGTAAAAGAAACACAACAAAAATGACTGAACATTTTATCCAACAGAGGCATACTCCCAATGATAGATGTGGGTAATTATAGAACGATTGGACAATTCCTCAGCAATATGGAAAGCTGCCTCTTTGAGAAAGAAGAACGTTGGATTTACCGAATGTCAACTCATAAAACAGGTCTGAACGACAACATACCTTGGAGCAATGTCCTATGATTCGAGTGAGTACAATAAAAACAAACCACATAAATGAAGAGGGTTTCTACATGTTAATACAAAGACCCTACCCAACCACCAGAAAGGAGCATTGAATTATGTACAACTGCTTTCACTGCTATTCAAAAGCTGCCAGCATCGCAGCTGTTCAAAACATTTGCTTCGAAATGCAGGAGACATCATAAAACATTATTGTTAGAAGTAAACAGCTGACACAGGAAGATGAAGAGAATCCGTTTATTAAACCAGATCCTCAGGCACCAGCTGGCAACTGACGCTCACCAACATTCTAAGGTGAGCTTCACTCTCAACGTTCTAAGGTGAGGACGTACCAAGGGTGGAGGGAAAGGAGGGGAGGGTTAGGCAAGGGAGATACCGTTTATATAAAAGATAATACAACATGTGGAATACAGGCATAGGTTACAACACACCTCCCTTTGAATAGGGAAGAGAACAATTGCATTATAGTGGAATATAAAGATGAAAACCATCAACAGACAGAAAATGACAAAATAGTATCACATTTCATAGTTCTCTTGCCACCGTGGTGGATGGCGTGTTCTGACATCCTTAGGCTGTTGCATGTTAGAGAACAAGTCAACCTGACTTTCTTCCATAGTAGACCTAGGAATACACACTTTGGGGCAGCGAGCTATATTGTCCATGCTCCAACTGCTTCCATTTTCCAATACTACAGAATTACTATTTACACGTTGGATTCTTAGGGGTTTGGAGAATGACGATACTTTGGAACGACCTACCTGGGGTCTTTTTATAACTACCCATTGGCCTACAACCCATTCCTTACTGGTGGTTCCCCACTTCTGGTTGTATTTAGATTTGTAATCATCATGATGCCGACTCACTTTCTCCATGACAGATTCCCTATCTACCCAGACGGGACTTCCTCCATTTAGCCAATTGGGAGTGAGTTTAGAACCAGGATTCCTCCCTTTCAGAGACACAAATGGGGAAACTCCAGAAATGGCATTGGGAGAGGAGTGATAAGACCAAAGCATACGTCTCATGGCTTCTTCTATGGGCTCATGCGATGTAAGAGCCATTTGGATGGTGTTTTTTATCATTCTATTAGCTCTTTCCACCAATCCATTGGCTTTGGGACAATATAGAGGAATTTTTTCATGTGAAATGGCTAATTTGGACAAGAACTGCGTCATTTCATCTGATGTAAATTGAACGCCGTTGTCTGTGACAAGGGTACTGGGTATCCCTTCTTTAGAGAATATATCCTTCAGAAATTCAATAAGAGATGATGTGGTGATGGAGGAAACCATTTTGGTAGAGATCCAATGTGAATGATAATCAATGAGTACAAACATGATTCTTTGAGAAACATTTACTAAGTTCAAAGGACCTATAATGTCCAGGCCTAGTTTGTCCCAAGGTTTGGAAGGGATCGACACTGGAATAAGGGGAGCTTTGCGAGTGACTTTGGATTTGTCACATGACCCACAGGCTAGGCAATATTTTACTGTCCTCTCCACCATGTAGTCCATGTTGGGGAAGCAATAGTTTTGTCTTATTTTACTTTTGGTCATACTCCTTCCTGGATGACCCTCATGTGCCACCTCTATGATGCGTTCCTGCATGTTACTGGGTGGAACAATTCTGTTGCCTCTGTATATTTGATCCCCAATTATGGATAATTCATCTCTCACCACCCAGAAAGACTTGAGGTTCTCTGGAAGATCTTTAATAGTTCTGGGCCATCCTTTGCAGATCATGTTTTTTAGACCCATAAAGACGGTGTCTTCTTGTAACCCTTTCTCCCATTCCTCCTTGTTAATGGCAGGAATGTCAATTGCAAGGATGGTCTCATCTGGAGGGTTAAATTGCGAATCCTCATTGGAAATAGGAAGTCTCGACAAACAGTCAGCTATTAGATTCTTGTCACCTGAAACATAATACATAGTATAATTGAAAACTTGTAAGCCTATCACCCATTTGGAGATGCGGTGAGTGGCCCTTTCAATGCTTTTTGTGGAGAACATGGGAAGTAGGGGTTTGTGGTCTGATCGAAGAATAAAGGGAATTCCCCACAAGAAAAATTTGAAATGGTTTATTTCCCAATAGCAAGCAAGGGCTTCTTACTCGATCGGGGAATAGTTACATTCAGGCTGTTTCAATGATCTAGACGCAAACGCTATCACTCTCTCTTTACCATTTACCATTTGAGTGAGTGAAGCTCCTAGACCTTTCATGCTTGCGTCCGTTGTCAAGGTTGTCCTGGGACTGGGATCAAACATTCCTAAAGTGCGAGCTTTTACTATGGCTTGTTTGATAAAAGTGAAATCACTCTGGCATTGGGAACTCCAATTAAAAGGGGACCCTTTTTTTAACAATTCTCTTAGAGAGTGCACATGTCCCGCAAAATTTTCCACAAATTTGGACATGTACTCTACCAGGCCCAAAAAGGACTTGAGCTCCTCCTTGTTAGTAGGAGCTGGTGCAAGCTTGACCGAATCCACTAAGCTAGTTTTAGGTCTGATTCCTTCACCAGAGATGGTGTGGCCCAGGTACACTACAGACTTCACACCTATTTTACATTTGTCTCTGTGAGTGGTGAATCCTGCCTTGCTTAGTTTACAAAGAACCTCTCTTAGGATCTTGTTGTGTTCCGTTTCCGACTCCCCATATATCAGGATGTCATCCTGGAAACACAATACCTTTTCCAAATCCTTCAAAATGTGTTGCATTATACGTTGAAACACTGCCGCCACTGCAGATGCCAGGCCGAACGGCATTCTGCTAAATTGGTAGGCTCCAAAGGGTGTTATGAAGGATGTGAGGGCTTTGGAATCAGGGTGGAGAGCTACCTGATGGTACGCTGCGGAAAGATCTAAGACGCTGAAATATTTGGCACCTTGTATTACACTGAGCATCTCGTTAATGTTGGGGAGAGGGTATCTATCCACCCAAATGTTGGAGTTAAGATCCCTAAGGTCCACACATAGACGGATACCTTTCCCACCTTCCTTAGACGCGACCACTATGGGAGCTAACCACTCCGAGCTTTCAATTCTCTCAATCATACCACAAGTTTCTAGTCTCTCTAATTCTCTTCTGAGAGGATCTCTTATAAGTAAAGGGACCGATCTGGATTTATGAACAGTTGGTTTGTATTGTTTCTTCAACTTAATTTTATGTAAGAAACCCTTCAGCAGACCCAACTTTTCTGAAAATACTTCTGGAAATTCTTCACACACTTCTTTCCCTATGCTAGATCTCTCCACCAAATACACTGGTTCTGAAGCATTGGGGTCCAATTTTATCCCAAGATCTTTTTGGTGTTTCCACCCTAATAAATTCGACCCATTCCTTGTAATGTACACTTTCCCCACCGTAACCCTGTCTTTGAAGTTGATCTGCATAACGAGCATGCCCACCACATCCCATCCTCGTCGCCAATTTGTTAGAAGTAAACAGCTGACACAGGAAGATGAAGAGAAGCCGTTTATTAAACCAGATCCTCAGGCACCAGCTGGCAACTGACGCTCACCAACATTCTAAGGTGAGCTTCACTCTCAACGTTCTAAGGTGGGGACGTACCAAGGGTGGAGGGAAAGGAGGGGAGGGTTAGGCAAGGGAGATACCATTTATATAAAAGATAATACAACATGTGGAATACAGGCATAGGTTACAACAATTATGTAATACCCAAGCAAAATAAACACCTGCAACGCACACACACCCAGGATGGCCATACTAGAAATTGTAATACAACTACAATGCATAGTTTTTTGCATACAAACATCCCTGCTTAGCTCACAAAAATATATATAGTATTTACCTGAAGTATCCTGCCCCTCCAAGAGGGATCTTCCACTAATGCAGATGCCACCACAATAATAGGAATTCCAATAGATAATAAATCGTATCTGCGAGTTGTCAACATAATACATATATGGGACACCCCTTTTTGGGAATACCTGACAACGTATAGGCCTGTACGCATAACGGAAAGGAAATAAATTAACAGAGGCTTCTGGGTAAATAGTAACTATCAGGTATTACATCTAAAACACGAGTACTATCTATATGGGTGGTGCAGATCCATCATTAACACATGCAATGCATTACCTTTTGACACATGTCAGAACGTAACTCCACCCAACGCAAGGTCAAACAGTGCCAGGGCGCCTCCCGCGGGACTAGAAACAGGCAGACGTGAACCTCTTATAAGTGAGCGGCCCGATCACAGTCATTCAGTTACGGGACTGTAGAGGATGCGGTAGGTTCGCATGAGGGTGAGGCGCTTTGGGGAAGTAAGTAGGACGGGGGTTACCTATTTAAATACAAATGGCTGACACGAGTGATTTGCATAAATGTTGTTTTTTAACCCATTTTCAGGGTTTGACTACAGGGCCCACAACCTCACAGTACCCCAAGGAGCAACGAGCTACTTTTAACTAAGTCAGTACAGTCTTCTGTTCTCTAAATGATTTTTATGAATGATTTTTATTATTTATACTTTGTGGGACAATGAACACGCTTCAATAGCAATCTATAAACCTACCCTAATTACTCCATTTCACTCATATCAAACTGGGGTGTATCGCACTGAGTAGAGTCCTCACGAATATGGCTAATGACCACCATTTGTTTTCACAATATGCCTGCCCGGGAAGTACATATCACGACAACCTTAGAGCTGTCATAATTTAAAAGACCATCTATATATAAGCCCATCACTTACAGACTTAGGTGACTCACAAAACGAAGGCATGTTCACTTGTTACTTAAATGTTTGTGGTGTTTCACCACCATAATTTATGAGGGTTTGATGCACCTGAAAGGGCTACACTCACGGTGAGCACTTAAAATCTTATGACCGCGCTCTGAAAAACTCGTTCTCTGCTTACTGTTGGTCTAGCTTATTACCTATGTGATTTGACACCCAATTAACATACATGGGCACTTGTGTATGCACATACTAAAGGTATCACATCTCCTGATACCAGGTATTACAAATCATAGTGCTAAAAATCATACGACCGCGCTCTAAAAAATACCTATGTGATTTGACACCAAATTAACATACACGCGCACTCGTGTAAACGCAGACAAAAGGTATCACGTCTCCGGATACCAGAAATTGCAAATCAATAAATGATGAGCATCTCCAATAGAAATTAGCTCCAACATATCATGGAGCTGTAGGAAGTGAATCACTTACCTGGCTCCAAAATAAGAAATGTTCTACCTATAATGTCTCCAACAATGCTATTTTTTTCCATAACACTCTTGTTTTACAGGACAGGATACAAGTATTACTGTATTCACTAACAGCGGGGTTCTGTAAATATTTGCTGCATGACACCCCGCACTTGTATGTTGTAGTACACATGCAAGCTGAACATATTCTCTGGTCCTGAAGAAAGCCAATCTGACCCTGAGAGGCAAACAATATGGCTGAAACATGTCGACCACACCAAGGATAAGTGGGAGCAATTTAATATCCCACATTCATCTGCAACGATTTTAATGTTAACCGAGAGTCCTGAAAATAAAATCAAAAACACAACCACAATACCACTCCTTCACAAAAACCAGCTCCGCTGTAAGCAGGTGTTGCAGCACACCCTGGAAGCATTCGGCGACCAGGATGGAACCCTATGATGAGGCATGTCACACACTAGGTAGGTGAGTGAGGGTTTTTAAAAAAAAACACTTAGTATTTTCCAAATCAATGATAATTTGGACAACATCCAAAGTAAAGGTTATGGAAAAGACAAAAAAGATATAGGAAGACTTGTTCTATTGGTGTTACAAATATTTAATGGTTGGGAAGGCGAACAAGTCTATACTTCTCCCTCTCCCTTTGTTTCATTACAATCCATGACAGACACCTTGGATATATCGCTCCTAAGCAGCTAAAAATAATACTGTGCCGACACTTCAAACCCTCATTCACAACAGCCTCAATTAGGAAAGACGCAACTTAAGGCTTGCGGAAAGATCATAGAGAAGCTCTCTCTCCACCACATACCTCAAGCACCTGAGGTTGGCAAGAAGCTCCTACAATAAACACATCCAAAGTTCCAAAGCTGAATATTTCAGGGCGCAACTAAACAATTCCAGAAAGAGACCCAGGAAGCTCTTCGAAATCATCAAACAACAAAAAGTTTGCAACTGGAACCTACATCCAGCTGACAATGGATCCTTGCCAAGTGGCGAGGATTTCTCAACCTATTTCATTGGAAAGACAAGGACAATTGAAGTTGAGCTTCACCGTGATTCACAGCTTCTACTAACGCAGGCCCAGCCTAGGCTCCTACCTATTCAGCACCAGGATAGCTTCCCTCCCTATGGCTATACTACTAAAAACAATGCCTCATGGAGTGCCTTCAAAATCCCGGATGAAGCGGCTTTACTCAAAATACTAACTACAATAAAACCCTCCAACTATTTCATTGATTTTCTGCCCGCCAAGCTTTTCAAACAGCTTAGCTCTTCCTTACTCCCTCTTTGGACAAAGATCGTCAATGCATCTCTGGCTCAGGGCATGTTTCCAGACTGCTTAAAGATAGGTCAGGTCACCCTTATTTCAACAACCCGACACTAGCAAAGCTATTAGAGAAATACGTACACCTACAACTCTGCAACCACATTGAGCATTTTCAACTCCAAGATTACCATCAATCTGGATTCAGAACCAGTCATAGCACTGAAATGTCTCTAACACATATTGTCGATGACGCCTTCAGAATGCTTGACCAGAACGAACCCTGTCTGCTAATACTACTGGATCTCTCCTCTGCCTTTGATACAGTAAAACATGATAATATGATTGACCTTCTTGAGAACAGGATGGAGCTATCTGGTCCCATATTAAAGTGGCTTGCCTCACTTCTTCACAATAGACCACAGAGAATCAAAGAAAATCAAAACCTATCTGACTCCACACCAGTCAAGATTGGTGTTCCTCAATGATCCACGCTCTCACCCACCCTATTCAACCTGCTCATGGAACTGGAACTGCTTACTGAACTTCTGAAGCTCTCAAGCGTTAACTACCATATGTACACCAATGACACACATCTGTATTTGAAAATTCCTCTCACCCGAAGACATAAAACTGCTCAACTGTACCCTACTGAAAACACAATAGTTTACCCGCAATCACTTGATGCTTAACATGCTCAAAACCGAATTCCTCCTGATCGCCCATCACAATCACTCTGCCCCCATTGAAGAATGGCTCAAACAACTCACTGCTCTCAACTGCACCCCACACATGATCGATTCCACTGGATCACTTGGTATTACATTGGACAAATTCCTGATTATGCAAGATCATGTCAGTGCCACCACCAGGGGAGCCAATTACCATCTAAATATAATGAGAGAAATTAAACCTTTCCTGCCCCCAGATGACTTTCAGCTAGCAGTCCAATCCCTGGTCATCTCACACTTATATTACGGGAGTGCTACACTGGCAGGCCTACCCAAAGTAAGGCTTGCCCCTCTACAGGCCACATTGAACTCATCTGCTAGGCTCATCACTGGATCCAGGAGATTCTACCACATTACCCAGGACCTCAACCATAAAAATGGCTCACATTTGAAGCTAGAATCCAGTTGAAGATAGCTTGTGTGACTCATAAGGCCCTTCACTACAACGCATCTGTCTACCTGGCCAAAAAACTTGAATTATCTGGGGGTAGTCGCTCTTCAAGAAGCTCTAACTCCCTACCACTGAAGCCACAGAAGTTCAATAAAAAGAAGACTTACAACTGCTCCTTCTCCGGTCTTGCCCCAAGAATATGGAACGCACTACCACCAGAAACTAGGACAAACGCCTCCTCTTCATTCTCCAAAAAAGAAGTAAAAAAGCTTCTGCTGAATGGACTCCTCCACTAGTTATACTTAATCATTGTGCTTGATCATTTACATGTGGACTCCTTTTGGATCATAGATCTACCAAGCTGCTGTGGTTTTCTGTATCTGTTTTTTTGTGTTTGCATTGCTCCCTACACTTTCCTTCATGTATTTTTACCTTGTATGTATGACCTGACTGCTTTATGTACAGCGCTCTGATACCCTGATGGGTCATGTTTGCTCTATATAAAACTCAGCAAATAAAGAAATAAATAAACCTCCTCCTAGGGAAATTGGTTCTAGTAAACTTCAAGCATTCAAAATTGTAATAAGATGAGTGGATTTCAGAACATTTCAATAGGATTTCTGATTGTTTAATAGGTCCAAAATTCTGCAGATTCTGAGTGAATACCTGCAGATTGAAGAAGTTGGCTGGTAAAGTGTTGAAGCCTACAAAGAGGAAAATGAATATTCTAAGTAGGTTGGTGGTTTCATACAATTTATCTTAGTAAGTGATCAATTGCATTTATTTGGTAGAACGAAGAAAGCTATGTTCAATAAAGATACCTAATGCGGTGTTTTGCTAGTCTTTAATACCACTTGGTAAATCTTTTCAGTACCCTCATTAAAGAAGGTTTGCTCCATCATTGATAGGTTAACTTAGTCCTGCAGAAGTGTTTAGGATGACCATTGCCTACTGGACAGTCCTGGTCCCCTTGAGTCATAGAAGTGTTCAATGTGCCTCAGTTGTACTGAGGCATATGTCTGAAATTCATTCAGTTTGCACAACAAGGTTACATTAGGGGACTAAGAACATACCCAGCACTCTACTACTTACCAAACATACTTCACTGCCATTAATAAGCAGAGGGAAATATACTAAAACAACATTTATTTATACCCAGCTGATTGGCTGGGAAACAGTCAATGTTGAATCACAAGGCAATTGCAAACTGAGTAAACTAAGTATCTGCAAGTAAAGTCACACTTTATGCAGTCTACTAAACACTGATTCATTTCACAAAAGTGCACACCTGAACCACACAGATGGAGTTCATTCTTGGTGATGGTGCAGGGAACTGGTGGTATATTGTTCTCACTCATCCCAATGAAAGATTGAGATGGATGGGAACTGATATTTGGATCCATGATGGGTAACTGCAGATAATGTCTTGCACATTCGGGGCCTCATTAGGATGGCGGGCGGAGCTGGGGCCATCCGCCATAGGTGCGCTGGTCCCGCCCGCCGTATTAGGATGCACCCGCCACACTGGCGGGCGCATCGTGGTAGTTTAACATTGCGGACGGTGCTGCTGGCTGCAGCACCGTACGCAATGTTAAACAACCATGTTCTGCATTGCGATGCACAACGTGGCAGGCACCGCGCGGTGTCTGCCACCTTGAGGATGGCAATGTAGGGGGTACCATAGGTACCCCCAAGTGCAGCCCCCCACCCCCCCCCACCGCCCCGGGGGCCCGCAACGGGCCCCGTAGCAGAACTCCGTATACCTTTCCATGGCGGCATCGCCGCCATGGAAAGGCCGGTGTTTGCCTGCATCCTAAACTGGTGGACGGTGCCTGCTAGGCACCGCCAACATTTTTGGCTCCCTGGACCATCCGCCAGGCAATCGGTATGATTGCTGGCGGCGGACGGTCTTTGCGTCCGCTGCGGATGCAGTCATGTTCCCACCGCCATCCTAATCTGGCGGTGGGAAATATCCGTTCGATGGCGGAAGGACCACCACCGCCGGCCCTGCGGTGGCGGTCCTTCCGCCATCATAATCAGGCCCTAAATTCTAGATTGGCAGAACATCAATGCATTTGGGTGATGAGTCTCGTGTTGAGAGCCCTGCACTGCAGAAGATGGATACGGGGAAGGTGCTGGTTAAACATAGGGCCAGATTTATCAAGCCAATTTGCATTCGCACACGGCCTGATTCTCAGAATCGGGCCATTTTTTTATGTAGAAAGACATTTTGGTATGTATTAATCCGAAATTGCAATCTAGCAACATGCTACCGAATCGCAATTTGGGATTGCATATACATACCAATTCGTTATTTGGAAGGGGTGTGTTTAGGGCTTCCCTTCCAAATACCAAATTGGAATGTTCTGTATTAATGTTTTCCAACTGAATTCTGGTCGCAAAACAGTATGTTACCACCAATTCAAAGTTGGTGTTACCTCATTTGCAAATGGGAAGTTGTCCCTATGGGACCCCTTCCCCTTTGAGAATGTTTAAAACAATATTTTTCAAGAGCAGGCACTGGTCCCACAGACTACGGTCTACTGAAACTTAAAAGCTTTATTTTCTTTTTTTAAATGCATCCCGTTTTTCTCAAAGTAAAATGGATTTCATTTAAAAAAAAAAAAAGATTGTTTTTCAAAAAGCAATCACAGACATGATTGTCTGCTGTCCCAAGCATGCCAACATCCCTGTGATGTTGGCAATCCCTAATGGGTCACAAATTGCGAACTACCTAACTAATATTCATGAGGTAGGTCGATTTGCAATTCACTAGGAATCACTATTTGGAAATTTAAAGTTTCATACATTAGCAATACAGATGTCCTAATTGCGATTCAGAGATAATCACAATTAGGAAATCAGTATTCCTAAAGTTGATGGATCTGGCCCTTAGTCTTTAAATGAAGACTATGGTGTTAGTGGCCCAAAACATTACTTCAGAGACTACCTTAATTTAGGAAACACTAATAGTCTCACCAAAGAGAAAGCACCTCTCATTTGGACGAGGTCAACCCCTAAATTTAAAAGGAAAGGCCCCTGGATCTTATTTGTTCAGGACTGAGCCAAGAAAACAGCACAGTGTCAAAAAGCGTATTTGGCTTTCAGGTATAAAATGAAGGTAATGGACAATACGTTTGGATTTATTGTCCATTCCAAAATGAAGATGACCTTTAAGAAAAATCTCACACTTTCAAGCAATTAAAAGTCTGACATTTTTTATGGAGAATTGCAGCAAAAAAGATATGGATGGATAAATGAAGTGATTGTCTTATGATCTATCTTGAAAAGATGCCTATTCTTTTTGTTTAGGGTTACTATGCTCATCATAGATCTCTCTTTGATCTCTAGTACAGCCATAATTTTGCTGTGCCTTACAAATAAATAGTAATAGTGAAATATGCATATGTATTTTTAAGCAGAATTCTCTTCTCTATATGACATGTGTATGGCTTTACACATGAAGGTAAGGTATGAGGATTACAGCCATAAAGGTTGGAAGCCAGGAAGCAGGTGTGGCCTTTAAGTTCTGTATTGTTATTGAAGTTTTTTGTAAGTAGCTAGGGGACTCTTGAGTAGGGAATAAGTATTTCAAACAAGTAACCCATCAGAATTTTTATGCAATTTTAAAGAACCTCTGTGTGAGGTAGTTGTGGGGAGCAACCTGGTTTCTCTGTTGCACAAACTAGGGTATTCAGTGTGTTTCAGTGGAATGTCAGGTGTTTTGTTGGATATTTTAGAGTTTGTAGGTCAGTGGACCCTTTTTGTGGACACCTTCTCTTCCATTTCTCCCTTTCCTTTCTCTTTCTTGACTTGGTTCTTAACTTTGAGGTTTGGTTTAATTTGGAAGGAGGGGTAGAGGGCAATGGTTGTTTCTTAGGATGGGCTCTATGGGAAACAAAAATGGAGCTTTTCAAAATGATTAGGGGTAGATTGTTTGGTATAGTGTTAAGCATTTATGATGGGTAAGCTTAATATGTTGTCACTTAATCACAAAGGTCTGAACAACCTGGTGAACAGCAGGAATATATTGGAGTATGGTGGAGGTGATGTGCTGATATTGAAAGCAAACACAAGGAGATGATGGACGGAGTGCTGAAACTTTTCAGACACTCACCACCAGTCACAGATCTGGGTTGAATCCATCATCGTTCTTTAGCTCACTTCGCCACCCCAGTTCAGACACAGCTAAATGCAAATCAGACTTGACCCTGTGCCTCATGGGAACAGTCCAGCCCGAACTGCCAAGCCATGTCTTCCCTGGACCGGAAACAAGCATCCTGGGACCGGTTTCGGGCTAACAGCCCTCAACAGCCGGGCCAGCTTGAATCCAGCGGCAAAGTGAGCAAGGGACCCACGCCTGGGCATACCCTGCCAACTCGGGGCGAACAAAGCAAACGCAAGGAGATGATGGACGGAGCGCTGAAACTTTTCAGAAACTCACCCCCAGTCACAGATCTGGGTTGAATCCATCATCGTTCTTTAGCTCACTTCGCCATCCCAGTTCAAACACAGCTATATGCAAATCAGTCTTGAGCCTGTGCCTCATGGGAACAGTCCAGCCCGAACTGCCAAGCCATGTCTTCCCTGGACCGGAAACAAGCATCCTGGGACCGGTTTCGGGCTAACAGCCCTCAACAGCCGGGCCAGCTTGAATCCAGCGGCAAAGAGAGCAAGGGACCCACATCTGGTCATACCCTGCCTGGCAACACAAATTCCATTAGAGATTATACTAAAGAAAAGAGGATGGGTCAGAGAGGTGGTTCATTCAGAGGCTGTGGATAAGAGGAATGGTGTGATAATCCTAAATAGCTAAATAAACTATTTTAAAAGTAATGGATTAGGGGAGTGACATTGAAGGTGGGTTAGTGTGCTCCTCTTAGTGATGGTTTTGGAGAGATTACATTATTTAACATATATGGTCAGAAAATGGACTCTGCCAGAATTCTAGACAAATATTGAAAAGGTATTATTTTCAATACCCTCTTCTGACTGGCTTGTAGTCGGAGGAGACTTTAAATCGGTACTGGATGCTATTAAGTAAATTTAGATTCTCTCAGCCCAGAACACATAAACACTTAGGGCCTTATTTTGAGTTTGGCCGTCCAATGGACCGCCAAACCCATGGTGGCGATGTGGCTACCACTGCACCCATGGTCCGATCACCCTATAACAAGTTGGGCAGTTGGACCGCTGCTGCCGCCAGGGATGCGCGATCCCTGGCGGTCTTGAGGCGGTCTGAGGCTCTTAATATGCTGGCGGTGCCGCTGCGGCACTGTCAAGCATATTCGGAGTTTCCTCACCACCACAGTTTTCATGGCGGTGAGCCCACCATGAAAGGTTTGGCAGTGAAGAAACAAAGGGGGCCCTACAGGGGATGCATGCAATGGGGAACTTGCTGTGACCCCCTGTCTGCATGCACCCCCACGTTCCTGCAGGGCATGGACTTGATAGTCCATGCCCTGCAAGAATGTGCAATGGTGTAGAGGGGTATAATTTACTGTTCCCACTCTAATCTGTGCAACAGTAGGAAAAGTAGTTAACTTCAAACGCATAACATATTTTAATACTCCATTATTGCCAAAAAATATCAAACTAATAATATAAAAATTATATATATAAGTTTAAAAAGCACATAAATATTTGAAATAAATATTAAAAATGTTAATAATTAATTTCAAATTAAAAATGTCATTAATTGATCGTTAATGAAATTCCCACATTATACTCCCACAAACATACCAGTGCACAGTTAAAATATAAGTAAAATAAAAAAAGATAATACAATTAACATATTAAGTCATACATAAAATAATTATGAATAAATGATTAATTATTTGTTAATTATAATTAAATAACTTTCCACTCTATTACCCTACTAGCACAACAACCCAAAATATAATTATTAAATAATGTACATAATTATTAATAAATTTGATATTTAATTACACATGAATTATTAATTGATAATTTATTACTCAACTTCCCATCATATACCCCTACAAACCTAACAACCTGCACCATAAACATATTATAAAAAATATTAATTATACAATTTACCTAATTAACTACCAATTCAATAATTAATATTAAATTAATAAATAATCAATTACTTAATTAACTTCACACCCTATACCGCTACAAACCCAACAGCACAGACCCAAAATATCACTAAAAACAAATAATTACAGAATTTACATAATTATCAATTAACTAATAATAAATAATGAATTAATAATTTATCATTTATTACTTAATTAACTTCCCACCCTATACCCCTACAAACAAAACATTCCACACCTAAAATAACACTTAAAAATATAATAATTACACAATTTATATAATTATCTATTAACTAACTAATATTAATTAGAAATTAATCATCAATTAATTATACTTAATTAACTTCCCACCCAATACCCTGCAAACCTGAGCAACCCGCTACAACACTATAAATTACTATTAACAATTGAATTAAAAATTATAAATAACTTACAATTAAAATCTATATTTAAAAATATTAACAATTATACAAACAATATATAACGTATACAATTAAAATATGAACTAAAACACATAAAAATAATTACAAAACAATATTTTCTACAACGATATTATTGCAAATGAAATTAAAAAGACAGATATTACTTATCTAAAAATCGATATTTTTGTTCATGATATTTCTGCATCACAATATTAATATCATGATATTAAAAACTCGCTAATTCTGTAGTTCGATATAAATGATTCGATATGATGTCCAAATACCAAAAAAGCATATAACCTGCGTTAAATAGGAGAAGACTAGAATACTGTGTAGGGCGAAAAAGTAGTGTCTATGTTCTATAGTGCAAATTGACCTTTAAGACCGAAAAGGGTAGTGGGTTGTTGTATGGGCCTAAGTCCTGAATTGTGTTAATACCTTTTTGTGCCCAATGTTCCCAGAACTGTGAAGTGTTTAGTATTTTAATTTGTCTGCTGTACCAGAGGGAGGATAGAGTTGACTTGTGCATTTTATTTTTTAAGATTTTATTTAAACATTTCAGGGCTGTTATTTATGGGAATGGAGTGGGCGATGGGCGGGATGTAAGAGAGGTCTATTGTCAGGAGGGATGGAAGGGGTAAGGGGTGAAGTATATGGGTTTCTATCTGCACCCATCGTGGGGGTAAAGGGCCATCACCGCAGAACCACCATGAACCTTGTGCGGCCAGGTAAGCAGTTTGTAAAGTCTGGTAGATTCAGGCCTCTTTTCCTCTAGTTTAGCTTAAGTTTTTCTAGGGATATGTGCACCTTTTTATGATTCCAAATGGATTTGTTTGTTAAGTTGTCAATCGATCTGAGGAAGACTTTTGATAAGGTTAGAGGGACCATACTTATTAGGAAGTTAAAGCAGGGCAATCATCATGTTGGTGGTGTCTGTTCTTCCCCACCACGATAAATGCTTAGGAGACCATCCTTGGAGAAGTATCTTGATTTTAGTGAGAGTCATCTCTTCGATCAATGAGAGGGAATTGTTTAGATTTTCGAACCAGATGTCAAGGTATTTGATTGCTTTCTTTTGCCATTTTAGACCTGAGTGACGCTGAACAAAAGGGGTGCAGTGCACATTTAGGGAAAATACTTCAGTTTTATCTTTGTTTAGTGTATATACCGAAACCTCTGAGTATTTGGAGATCTCCAGGAAGACATTGGGTATGGTGCGTTCCACATCTTCAGTGAAGATTAATACATCATTGGCGTAGGCAGCAATGATTAACCTGCCTGATAAGAAAGGAATGCCTTTAATATTCTTAAGGCTTGTAAGAGAGGCTCTATCACTAAGAGAAATAGGGGTGATAGAGGGCAGCCTTGTCTGGTTCCATGTGTGAGCTGGAAGTGGTGTAAAAGATGGCCGTTAACCCGGATATTAGCAATGGGTTTACTTCTTTCGGGATAACAACTGTGGTCACATTGGTTGCTGTGCCCGACAACGCGCTGTCCAAGACAAATTGCTCAAAAGGAGATTTGAGTGGGTTAGCGATGGTGTCAGCAAAGGTTTTATAGAATCAGCTGGGGAACTGGTCAAGTACTCAGGCTTTACCTGGTTTTAGGCCCTGAATAGCTTCCATGATTTAGTTTATTTCTATCGGCCTCCCTAGAGATGTTCTGACTTTATCATCTGCATGGGGTAGATTGAATGGCAAGGTATTTGGAAACAATCCTCGATAGAGATTACCTTATTAGAGTTGTACAGGGAGGCATAAAAGTCAAAGAATAAGTCCAGTATCGCATGAGTGGAGGTGCATGCATCTCCATCTTTATTCTTAATGGCATGTATGATGGATTTGACTTTGGTGTGTTTTAGATAGCAGGTTAAAGCTTTCCTGGCTTTGTCTTTTAATCATGTTTTTCCACTCTATTGATCTTCACCCACTTTTAGGCTTTCTCACTTAAGATACTGTTATATTTTTATTTGAGTTTATGTAGCGCTGGTAGTGAGTCCGAGCCTTTAGTGTGATGGAGTGTGTGTTCCATCTTTTTAATTTAGATTCTATCTTATGAAGTTTTTCTTTGGAGGATTTCTTTTTTGCTCATATTAGGCTCATGATGGTACTGCATAAGGTGACTTTCAACACGTCATGCTTCATTACTGGGGAAGAGTTGTCAGCTTTGTTATCTGTTAGAAAGTTTTTGATTTCCTGTAGGGTCTTGATTTTTGCTGTGGGATAGTCAAGCAAGGTGTCATTGAGTTTCCATTGTTTAGGGGGCTAGCAGTAATCTTCAATTTCCACCTCAAGTGAGATGCAGGCATGGTCGGAAACAAGTATTGGTTCTATTGTGGGTGTGTCGCATAGTGGGACTAGGGATTTATCAGTTAATATATAATCCATCATTGATAAAGTGTGGTGTGGATTAAAGTAGAATGTACGGTTACTGACTTTGGGATTGTGTAATCTCCAAAAGTCGATTAGGTTGTAAGTAGATACGGAGGGCTTCATCTGTGTGTGGAAACTGCTGCCTGTGGATTTGGTTTTAGAAATCCTGTCCATATTACCATCAAGGAGCAGGTTAAAACCTCCTTCATTAATTATTGGGGAATCCCCAGGGAGATTGTGTATGGTGTTGTCCAGATTTATCCAAAATGCGGATGAGTTATCAGTCGGGGCATAGATGCTTATGACGTGAAAGCTTTTGTTGTTTTTCTTTGCATTGAGAATCAGCCAGCATCCTTCACTATCATACGTGAGCGATACCGATATCTCTGTGTTTTTAGATATGATAGTGAGCGTTCCATTTTTTTCTGGCATGCTGGGGAGTAAAAGGTATCCACAGTCCAGTTTGCACTGACTTTGGCACATATCTTTGAGCCTAGTCTGGTTTCTTGTAATGGTATAATGTCCCCCTTGAGGTGATGGCAATAGTCTAGTATCTTCTTCCTTTTGATGGAGTGATGGAGACGTTTAGTATTTAACAATAGTAGTTTAAATTTCTGATTTGAGGTTGTCATGGTTTTGTTTGTTTAGCTGGTAAGGTTGTGGCTGTCTCATAGTGGACATAAGGTAGTTATGCTGTGGTGGAAGATGGGTCAGATGAGTGGTTGATTTCTGAGTTAGGGAGGACACTCATAGTTACTTCGTAGGTTGGTATGTTTCCAGGAGCTGGGGCTACTGGGAGTAATTGTGTTGGGATATGACTGGGTTTGCCACATTAGACTGGCGTCTTGTAGGTTGTTGGGCTGTAGGAGGGAAGACACATTGGGGAATGTTGGAAAATGGCCCTCTCTGAAGGGTCACCCCAAGGTTTTTGCCTTCCTCCTCCTCTTTTCCTGACCTTCTTTTTGTTGGCTTTAATCCTCGGGACACTTCACCACTGCTGATCAGTGCTAAAGTGTATGTGCTCTCTCCTCCAAACATGGTATAATTCGTTTACACCTGTTTGGTGTATTTAATTTACTTGTAAGTCCATTGTAAAGGGGTATACCATATACCCAAGGACTGTAAATTAAATGCTGCTAGTGGGCCTGCAGCACTGATTGTGCCACCCACAGAAGTAGCATTTCAAACCTGTCTGAGGCCTGCTACTGCAGGGCCTGTGTGTGCAGTTTACTGCCACTTTGACTTGGCTTTAAAACTACTTACCAAGCTTAAAACTCCCCTTTTATTACACATAAGTATAGGTGGGTGGTGGACTCCGTTTTGCCCACTGAGTGCTCCGCTCTGAGTTTGGCAAAAACTCCACCGACCGCTGCTGCGTAGCGGAGTTTGCCACAAGTGCCCCTCCCTAGCTGGTGCCCATATGAACTAATGCATTCACTACAGGCCCCCCTCCGTCTGAGGTCCAAATCTTGATATCCCTACTCAGTCTGTCATCATTCTGATGCAGATAAAATGAGTGTCACTGTTTACTAACAAGTTAACAACAGCCATCAGGCGTGTGTCAAGAGACCTTCGGAGAAACAACACCTTTATGAATATACCCATTATGTTTACCTATACTGTGGACACACGAATAACATTGCTCTGGCAGACCGCGGTCCGTTGGAGCGCTAGACTGCCAAATGCCAAGTGTTTAATTACCCAGGATAGGCAGTTGGATTTGAGTAAGGCTGAATGTCCTTTACCATCCTTATGTTTAGAGTCATCCATCTTGAGTTGTTTTTTGTTTATTTGTGCCATGTTTCTAAAAACACACTTATGAGGGAGATAAGACTAGTGATTTTAGATTGTGTCGCTGTTGGTCAATGTTTCTCTCTGTGTGATCTCTATGTTATCTCTTTGTGTGCTTCCTTTGTCTCACTTATCTCCAGGAGCCCTGCATGAGGGTACGTAGATTAAAAGGAAACACATGCATTTCGCACTCCCTCTACACCGACCGACAAAAATTGAGTGGGCCGAGTTAGCTCGGGCGATCCCTAGCGTGCGCTGGTGTGAATGCGTTGATGTGAATACTAAGAGTGTTCAGATGTGCATTGATCCTTAGAGTACAGGAGCCCTAAAGTAGTGGAGTTAATCTTGTAAGTGTTGTAGCGGAGTGCTTGCTCAGCCGCTCAGTTTGCTCATGGAGGTGACCAGGTTGTGCAACACCACATGGTACCCACACAGCGCTGAGTCTCGTTTTGGGGTCAGTTTGGCACAATAGCATTAATTCGGGTTGGAGGCACAGTCTGTAAGCACTAAGGGGAGCAACGCGTCAGTGCAGAGAGTATTGTGGTGAGAGTGCACTGACCTGCAGAGATGTCTCCGTGTAAGCAGCACCCCTGCGCACTCCAGATGTCACATGCTGGGCGGCCCGGGCTGGTTCGGGTGGGAGGCACAGTCCTCGTGTGCGCTGGCCCCTGGGTTGTAGTCCTTGTGCCTCCTCAGTAGTGGTGATGGTTGCTTGGCAGCTTGGTGATGTTCGCTCGCTCAGCCACCCGAGTTGCTACTGACAGAGGCCATGTTGTGTGGAGCCCTCATGGTGTCCAGGCAGCAGCGGCCCCCAAGCTGGGCTAAAATAGCATACCAGTGACCAGCAAATATACCAGCCTGCTCCCTGGGTGGTTCTGGTTAGGGTCGCTGCATAGGGTCAGGGAACAGTGCACTGAGAGCGCTCAAATGTCTGGTAGAGTCATGTCCCGAGATGGATCAGTGAGCTCAGACAGCCATCTTGCTTGGGTGCTTGCCACGCTCCCACTTACATAATATTTGTTATCACCATGCTCCATAGGATGTCACCATGAATGTGTACCTATGCCGGCGTCTTCTCCCCTTTGAAATTATGATTTTTAAAATGAAATGAAATTTTGATTTTTAAAGCACACTATTACCCGCGGGTGTATAGGCGCTGACTTCCAATAAACGGGGGGCCAGGGTAGAGAAAACACCAGACATCAGTGAGGCACAAGAGAAGTGGAAGAGCATACTAAGCTAATAGTTAAATAGCCAAGTTTTAAGAGCTTTACGAAAAGTAAGCAGATTTTTTGAGGTTTTGAGTGTTAGCGGCATCGTATTCCAGAGTTTGGCAGTCGCCACTGCAAAACTCTTGCCTCCCCAGGTAGCTCTTTTAAACTTGGGAACAACCAAATTAGCCTGGGAGGCAGATCTTAGGTTTCTGGCAGGGATGTAACGATGGAGGAGTTGCCTAATAGAAACTGGACCCTCAGAATGGCGGGCTTTAAAAGCTATGCAAAGGGATTTGAACATAACCCTTTTTTTGACCGGGAGCCAGTGGAGTAAGGGAAGAGACTTGGACACCGACTGATATTTTGGGATCCCTAAAAGCAACCTGGCAGCCGCATTCTGGACCATTTGTAGTTTGTCCAGAGCTTTCTTATGGGCAGTCAAGAAGAGCCCATTGCAGTAGTCAATTTTAGAAAAGACTAGTGTAGTAATCACTGTTTTACGTAGGTCCAGAGGGATAAAAGGGAAAACCTTCCTAAGTGATTTAAAGATGAAAAAACATGACGAGGTGATGGCATTGGCATGACCCACGAAGGAAAGTTTTTCATCAAACTGTACTCCCAAATTCTACATCATAGGGATTTTTATTCAAGGCATCTGTCTTGCTGTCTTCCTTTCTTATTTTTTCTTGTTCTGCTGTTTCAGCATCATACTTTTTGCTCTTGTTTCTTCTCATTGATATTCTATCTGTTGTTCTTTAAAATATGCTTTTCTTTTGTGTATTGTGATTGGGGAGATTAATATTGCAGAAAATGATTTATTCTTGTAATTCTCATACTGTCTGGTGTTTTGTGGTATGAACACAAAAGAAAACAAATCTGAGCTATAAATAGTATTTAACTTTCTGAACTTCCCTCCCATACCCCATGTTGCAATTGGATTCCGCCCATTTATTACATCGAGATTTTTTGCATTTTTGATCTCCTGGTTTTGAACTTTTTACTGTGGATGAGTCTCACTATTGGTGTCTCACCCACGGAAATCACATCGTAAATGGGCTGCGCATATTTTCTGGCCACTGTCTGCCTTTTAAGATAAGGCTGCTGCAATGCAGCAAGGGTAAGGGGCACTTGGCTGATTACAAGTGAGCACGTTTGCACACACATGTGTGCGGGCTGCACGTGGGAGACTACAGTCGTGCGCAGCCTGGTAACTGCGGACAGGTAGCCTGGCACAGAGAAGACTCTACAAGGCTAAATGTCGACCTGGCACAGGCCTTATAATATTACACACATAGGTAAAGTCAGTATTGTTTACTGTTTTGTGTGCACTAACACTGTAATATACATGCCTTAGTGTGAAGTTTGGCTCCCCTTAGGCCTACAAAGTCCTGTGAAGTATGAAACTGGGGTGAAGTATGTGCATCCAGTTTGACTACACAGGTCCCAGAATCATACATGTACACAATATGGGTCGTCCAGAATCCACAATTTTCATATTTCTCTGGCTCAGTGAAGGAGCAGAGTCCAGGCCTTTTGTCACCCTGCTGGGCCAAGTTAATTACTCTGCTCCCCAGCAGAGAGAACAAAGACCTCCCCACACAAAAGGAGCAATTAACAGTGCTTTCAACAATCCAGCACCCTGCTCACACGAAGGGGGCATGGAGAGAGTGGAAGTAGGCTCCTGCACCAGCTCTCTGCAGTGCTGGAAAGGTCATAGAGCCGGCTGGGCAGCACGGGAGTGGGCTTCCCACACTGCACCAACAAAATGGAGATGGCTGGGTGCACCGCCAAACAAAAAAAAGAAAAAAACACAAAAGAAAAGCTGTGCTGCTCTCTTGAGCACAGCGGGAGAGCTGTTGCTTAAATATTGGCCACTTCTCCACTGGAGCACTCAATAATCCCCTGTGGGGTTTATTTGCATATATTGTGATGGCCCCAGAATGGCAGAGGCACCACCAATGTTAAAAATAAAGTGCAGGGGTCTGCAGGAGTGTAGCAGATCCACCCAAGGAGTTTTCAATAGTGACCCTCCATTTACAGGGTCAAGAAATTAAGATACCTCCAGCCCCTTCCCGAATTTTCATCATTTTTTAAAGCACTCCCAAGGTTAGAGCTTTTGTTCTTCAGTTGGGAGTGCAGTGTTCTGTAGGGATTGGTTCTATGGCTGCATTTTATGTGGCTTGAAGGTGTATAAAAAGACAAGGACATGTTATATTCATATCAAGTGCTTTATTGATATTATAATGCTGACAGTAATTTTTGATCAATGTTGAAATGCTTTATTGACATTAATGATTGCATTTACCCATGATTATTGATTATAGCAAAATGATGGTGGTTTTAATATGTGGATTGTTTGTCTTTTAATGCACGGCACCTTTGACACGGCCAATAGGCTTACCTTATGTTACTGATATGAAGATTTTTGGCAAACCAATAGAATTGCCCTATAAGTTGTTGTGATGACCCCTTGACAAAGTCAATAGGCTTACCTTATATGTTGTTGTGATGACCCCTTGACAAAGCCACTAGGCCAGCTTTATTTACAGTGATGCCCCCGTTACATAGTGATGTTCTAACTGGTATAATGTTGGGGGCACTGTAATTTTGGAGTTCATGACCCTTTAAGGGTCAAATGTGATTTCAGAGTGTCAGCAAGGTATTTCTATCTGCCTTTTGCATATGATGAGATTCTGTTCTTGAATAGAAAGATAAATGGTAAGATATATGTTGCTAATTTACGTCCACTCATTTTAGGGTGGACATGCCGGTATTATTTGAACACCATAGTCAATCCCAGAGCGATAAATCAGGTAATGGCAGTTTGAGGTGACAGCTTGGTTGCAATTCTCAGCAAATAAGAACATGTGTTTGAAGACAGAATTAGAGTGGCAAAGGAATACATGCACAAAATATTGTTGAAGAAAGGGTTGTACTTGTGGAAAATGTGGCTTGGAGTATTTTGGCAGCTATTAGAGATGGGGTGAGGAGCATGTTGAAGCAAAAGAGCAAGGATGGGGTGATTTAGTTCATAGAGGCCATGGGATAGCTTTCTCCTGTGGACGTCACCAAGAAAGCAGATGGGTCTTTAAGAAATTGTGTAGTCCTCCAAAGCCTCAAAAGTGTTGTCTCTGACTGTTTTCAGCTTCCCAATTTTAATGAGATGATATTAATGTTGTCTGGTGGTAGATACTTTCAAAAACTTTTTGGAGTGGTGCTTACCACCAGGTCAAATTACATTCAGAGTCTAAAGCTCTGCCTGCTTTCATTACCACTGAAGGAGTCTATCAAATTCACAAGGATGACATTTCAGCAGCTTTTGTCTTTTTAAGACTAATGTTGGATATTTTGTCGGGACTTTAAAATGTCATGATCTTTCAGGAAGACATTTTGGTTTTTGGAGATTCTATTGAAGCTCAAACCACAACATTGGAGCAAGTCTTGAGAAGGATTGCTGATTCTGGGCTCACTATTTGGAAAAAATGCAGGTTCTTGGCACCTGAGATAGAGTGCTTGGGTTATTTAATTTCAGGTCATGAAGTTAGACCCAAAACTGATTTGGTGGGTGCCATAGGTAATGCCGCTGTGCCAGATGATAGAGAGAAACTCAGGTCGTTCATGAGCTGGTTGGAGTATTACTCCAAATTTATTGATGGTTTTGCATACAAGACAGAGAACGTAAGCTTTTATTGAGAAAAGGGAGAACATTTGAATGGGGTGAAGAGCAGCAGAATGTGTTCATAGTAGTAAAAGCAGGCATAGCTAATATAAAACTTTTAGCCCCATTCCAAATTGGATTGAAGACTATTTTTACTGTGGATGCCTAACCCCTGCTCACCCCCTTGGTAGCTTGGCACGAACAGTCAGGCATATCTCAGAGGCAGTGTGTAAAGCATTTGCACATAAGCAACAGTAATACAGTGAAAACACTACAAAAGGACACCACACCAGTTTTAGAAAAATATCCAATATTTATCTGTGTAAAACAAGACCAAAACGATAAAAATCCAACATACAGTAATACACAATACCAATAAAACAAAAATAGACTTTATATACAGTTCCTTGAAGTCGATAGCTCCGTCCGGGGCTATCACGGCGTCGTGAACAAACAAATCCAACAGTTCCAGCCGGTCGCAGTGTCGCGGACCAGCTACGGTGTCGTGGACACCTGTAAAACAGTGCCTTTGGAGACCTTGAGGTGAGCTCCGGAGGAGCGCCGTCGGCAGGCGTCGTTTCTGGAAGTCAGTGCAGGAGTCGTCAGGCCCTTGAAGTCACATGTGTTGCAGGTCGAACTCCTTGAGTCGGCAGGCATCGGGGCTGTGGTGTGAAGCGGAGCTGTGTGATGTGCAGTGCCCTCAGGTCACGGTGCAGGCAGCAGCTTGGTGACGGTCGTCCAGCAGCATCGGTGAGACCAGGGCTGCGGTGCAAAGCGGGGCGGTGCTTGTTGCGGTGCTGACAGGTCACGGTGCAGGCAGTGGTGTCACCGTTGCTGAAGCACTGTCATCGGTAGACCCAAGGCTGCAGTGTGATGGGGCAATGTGGCGTGCGGGAACCACAGGCTGCGGTGCAGGCAGTGGAGTCGGTTGACAAACTGGAGTCGATGGCGCTGGTGAGCCAAGGCTACGGTGTGGGATGGGGCGTTGCGTCATGTAACTTACAGCGGTGTCTCAAACCACGGTGCGAGCAGCGGCATCGATGTCGGCATGGAGCGGCGGAGTCGGAGACACCAGGGCGGTGGTGTGAAGCGTGGCATGCGGAGTGCTGTGCCCACAGGCCACGGGGCAAGCAGCGGCTCGGTGGAGGCAGCGGGCATTGTCGTCAGTGAGACCAGGGTTGCGGTGTGAAGTGCGGCGGTGCCTTCTGTGGTGATTTCAGGGCACGGAGCCGGCAGTGGCGTCGTTGACGGTGTTGGGTTGCTTTTTCTTCTGTTGCAGCAGAAAACATGCAGTTCCCAGTGCCGGTAACAGATGAACTTGAAGTCTTTGCTGTTCCTTAGACTTCTTGAACAGGGGGCAAGCTCTACCTCAAGCCCTTGGAGAAACTCAAACAAAGAAGTTGCAGAAAGTTCAGTCCAGTCCTTTCTCTGCTCAAGACAGAAGCAGCCACTGCAGGCCAACACAGCAAATTGGTTGTTCCTCCTCACAGCATCTCCAGCTCTTCTTCTTGGCAGGTTCCTTGATCCAAAAGAGTTCAGCAGTAATCTAAAGTTCTGGGGTGAGGGCCCCAATATTTATACCATATGTTCCTTTGAAGTTGGTACAAACAAAGTTCCTCTGACACACATAAATCAGTTCGTCCTGGCTCATGCCAGGTTCACCACAGGAGGTAGAGACAGCTTTGTGAGAGGCAGCCACAGTTCATTCAGGTGCAAGCAACAACTCCTCCCACTACTCTAAATGCAGCCAGGTCTATTCAGCCTGGCTATGAGTCATCCAGGCAAGGCAGGACACACCTCAACCCACGTGTCTGTCTAGTGTGAATGCACGTCCCCTGCTCCTGTCACTCTAAACCCAGACAGGGAATACACAAAAGGCAGAGGCACACAGGATGGTTAAGCAAAAAAATGCCCACTTTCTAAAAGTGGCATTTTCAAACACATAATATAAAAACCATCTTTACTAAAAGACGTATCTTTAAATTCTGAGTTCAGGAAGCCTAAACTCCATTTCTCTTTATTGTCCCAATGGAAAGTTATGCTTGTAAGATGTTACAAAGCAACTCCCATGTTAGCCTATGGGACAGATAGCCTTGTAGTAGCGAAAAACAAAATGCACAGGATTTCACTATCAGGACATGTAATAAACACCAGCACATGTCCTACCTTTCCCCCACACTGCACCCTGCCCACAGGGGTACATTGGGCCTGCCTTAGGGGTGCCTTATATGTAAAGAAAGGGAAGGTTAGGACCTGGCAAGTGTATGCACTTAATCAAAAAATCAAAGGAGGGAGTGAAGAGGAAAAAGGTAGAATCGTCCTCCTCTTGATACTGTTATCTAACATAGGGATTCTACCATGTATTATGTGAATATATATGCACCCATGTGTGTGCTGCTATTTTTATTTTTATTTGAAGTGTCTAGTCATACGTGAAAAATGGTGCAAAAGGATCAGAGCTCCTTCTCTCAATTTGTGGGAAGGGCAATGTTTCAAAAAATTATAAAATACCCCTCACACACTGAAACCTGATTCAGTGTCATGCTTCATCATTGGGGTCTTCCCGCCCCTCTACGGGACGGGGCGTGCTACGACTTACGTAGACGCAGGAGCACTTTATTCAGTGATTGGTGAGTATGTGTAGTGCGTGGGATCGTGAAAAGAAAATGTGAGATGGTTAAAAATTCTCTGGCTAGTGGAACGAAAATACTTTATTGTCTTCCCTTCCTGAGAATAGTAAAAGTGGGGAGGTGTAGATGGTGTACTATAATGAGTCACCTCCTACAAGGTCGACGTGTTTCAGAAGCCATCCCCTTGGCTTTCTTCCTCAGGACCAAAAACCGATCCCTGTTACACCTCAATGGGTGATAGAATAAATGTACATATGCCTGATAGTCACAAACACTGTCCTTTGTTCCCTGTTATGGGAGTAGAAAAATATACCACTTGTATATCTTAAGAACCTGAAAAGAAAAATATTTTGGATAAATCATGGCTTTCATCATTTATCTTTATCTATTCACATCACCATCACGTTGAAAGTTTTAAGCTTTTTTGTGATATATTTTTCTTGTGCAACCCTTTTGTAGGTAATGGTACCATTTGGTAAGTATCCTCTACTCATAAATCATCTGAAAGAACACTCCTTGTGATTTCTAGTGCCCAGTATCACATTTATTCAACATTCTTTCATACATATGTATCTCTTTGCAAGATACATTTTATGTTACAATACATTCATACATAAAGGAAATGTTTGTACACTACTCTTGTGCCCCTAAAAGGTTACAGATTGATGTTCACAGCAACTGAGCACTCGCATTCATACTCCCATGATGAGCCTTGGAAAAAATGGGAGATGTTTGGCAAAAGTCTGTGCACTCGTCCTTTTTAACTGTGATCTCATAGTGTCTTTTTATATAAAAAATGGTATTCATGCTCTCAAAAGGACGTGCCATAATAATACAAACTTTAGAATTTAATCGTTATCGCTCCATGAGCTCACACGAGCGGTGTTGGGAGCCTTCAAATAGACACTGTAGGTATTTTAAAAGAACAGAAGGAAAAACAAGGTTTTAACGCCAGGGTCGTTTGTAAACAAACAAGCGTGGTCTCTTTGGCCTTTTTAAGGACATGCCATTGTCCTACTTACATGCTGGAAGGAGCGCGATCACCAAAGGAAGTACCTTCTCGTGGCTCGTCGGAACCTAACTGAGGTTGCCAGAGCCCGGTGTTTTAAAGTGCAAGAGGCATGCTTGATAGGAAACAGGTGTGGCTGGAAACACTAGACCTTGAAATTGCAATTGTTAGAAGGGCAAATATTTGACCCAGAAAGAGAATTATTGATAAGTTGTGATGTGGAGAGCTTATATATGAGCCTTCCCCACAACGAGACCCTCAACATCATTGAGGATGTTCTGTTCGACACCGATTGGGACTACCAGACACCGAGAAATATGATTATGGAGTGCTGTCAATTGGCACTCAAAGAAAATTTCTTTGAATACCGGAACACTCTCTATTTGCAAAAACATGGGACCAGCATGGGGAGCACTTTTGCTCCTAGCATAGCTGGTCTCTATGTACATCAACTTGAAAAACAGAAGATCCTCACTCCCAACAATCCATTTTGTAACCATATACATATATGGAAACGATATATAGATGATATATTGATTATCTGGGAAGGAGATGAAACCACCGCCAGACGTTTCCTATCATGGTTGAACTGCCAAGACCAATTTTTGAGATTCACAAGCACTATCTCAAATGAAAAACTTGTCTTCCTTGATCTAAACATATATGCAAAAGAGGGAAAACTAACAACTACCACTCATTTCAAAGAAACCTCCAAAAACTGCCTACTATTGTACAACAGCTTCCACCCTCGACATCTCCGCGATAACCTCCCTTATGGGCAATTCCTACGCCTACGAAGGAACTGCAGGGAAATCGAAGATTTCAAAAAACAATCAAACGATCTGAAAAAGAAATTGGAAAAACGCCAATATCCTAAAAAGGTGATTGATAATGCATATAAAAGGGCACGCAACAATTGCAGAGACAGCCTTTTGGAACCCAAAATCCATAAGGAGGAAGAGAACCGCCCAGTATGTATAACAACTTTCAACACAAACTCCAATGGAATCACAAAAATAGTAAACAAACACTGGCGAATCCTCAACAGTGGAAGCATCAATCTACCAAAACCTATCTTCTCTCATAGAAGAGGTAAGAGTATCCGTGATTTAGTGGTACACACCAGACCAAAAGAAAGAAGAGAAGAACAGACAATGCAAACCACTTTAATGCCCCCAATCTCTGGGCATCATCCCTGTGGAATGTGCAATGTGTGCAAACTAACTAAAAAAAGCAAAGAAATCTTGTTTCATGATGGAACCAAATGGGTCCAAAGAAGATTCACAACATGCAATTCAAAAAATGTGGTTTATCTGATCACGTGCCCGTGTCTTTCGGAATACGTAGGAATGACCACACGCCCTGTCAAGGTAAGGATAGGGGAACACAAAAGTAACATTAAATGCAAAAAGAGTACCACCAAAATGGCAGCCCATTTTCTGGAAAAAGATCATAAGTGGGAAGATCTTTCGTGGACAGTAATCGAACAAATCCAAAACGAAAGGTATTTGTTCGAAAAAGAACAACGGTGGGTGTTCCGTTTGAGGACTCATGAGAGAGGCCTGAACGATGAGATTCCTTGGAACCAGCTGTGATGTATACAAAATCTAACACAGGAATCCCCTGGCAATTAATGATCAACCAAAAAGTTGCCAGACTCATAAGGAGTATACAGTACTACAATCACCCCCGTAACTAATACTGAACAAAGAGGAGGTTTATCAATCAATCAATCACAGAATTTGTAGAGCGCACTACTTACCCGCGAGGGTCTCAAGGCGCTGGGGAGAAAAAAAGGGGGGGGGGTGCTGCTACTGGTCGAACAGCCAGGTCTTGAGTAGCCTCCTGAAGGTCAGCAGGTCTTGGGTCTGTCGTAGGCTTGGTGGAAGGGTGTTCCAGGTCTTGGCGGCGAGGTGTGAGAAGGATCTGCCACTGGTGGTTGTTCTTCGAATACGAGGGACGGTGGCGAGGGAGAGGTCGGCGGAGCGGAGCTGGCGGTTGGGGACGTAGAAGAAGAGTCGTCTGTTGAGGTAGGCTGGGCCAGTCTTGTGGAGTGCCTTGTGTGCGTGGATGAGGAGTTTGAAGGAGATTCTCCTGTCGATGGGGAGCCAGTGCAGGTTCCTCAGGTGGGGGGTGATGTGGCTGTGGCGTGGTACGTCGAGGATCAGGCGTGTGGAGGCATTTTGTATGCGTTGCAGTCGCTTGATGAGCTTGGCTGGGGCTCCCGCGTAGAGGGCGTTCCCTTTGGAAACTGGTTTTCTTCCTTTTTTCCCCCCCTTTTTTTCCCCCCCCTTTTTTTCCTCTTTTTAGAAAAATTATAATTTTGGAAACCTGAGTGTACACACACTCTATTTGTAAATATACATGGTTTTTGCTTTTCAATTCCTATCCTCTGACAGATGAGATTCCTTGGAACCAGCTCTGATGTATACAAAATCTAACACAGGAATCCCCTGGCAATTAATGATCAACCAAAAATTGCCAGACTCATAAGGAGTATACAGTACTACAATCACCCCCGTAACTAATACTGAGCAAAGAGGAGGTTTATGCCTTTGGAAACTGCTTTTCTTCCTTTTTTTTCCCCCTTTTTTTTTTCCCCTTTTTTTCCTCTTTTAGAAAAATTATAATTTTGGAAACCTGAGTGTACACACACTCTATTTGTAAATATACATGGTTTTTGCTTTTCAATTCTTATCCTCTGACAGAACTTTTTTCCAGTAAATATTTTTCCAGCCTCTAGCGTTTTATTGCTGGGATTTATTCTTTAACTTTTTTTCCATTAGGTTTTCTAATTTGTCCCCCCCGTGTTTTTTCATAAAACCCACATACATAAATGCACATCTGCGATGACTCCATCCGGGCATCTTTAGAGCAACAATTTGTTTTTCTTTTTTGTTTAATAATTCCTTTAAATTCAACCTCCATTTGGCTGCCTTTTGAAACTCCTCCAAAATAAGCCTCAAAACAAACAAATATATGCTTGCTTTTTCAACCGATTCAGTGTTAATCGTTCCAACAGGAAGTGGATCAAAATAAACCCTGTTTTGGGTCCATTCACTGGCGGCCATCTCTGAAAATTCCAAGGTCTAGTGTTTTTTCCAACCGACTCAGTGTTAATCGTTCCAACAGGAAGTGGATCAAAATGAACTCTGTTTTGGGTCAATTTACCGGCGGGCATCTTTAAAATTTCAAGGTCTAGTGTTTCCAGCCACACCTGTTTCCTATCAAGCATGCCTCCTTGCACTTTAAAACACCGGGCTCTGGCAAACCTCAGTTAGGTTCCGACGAGCCACGAGAAGGTACTTCCTTTGGTGATCGCGCTCCTTCCAGCATGTAAGTAGGACAATGGCATGTCCTTAAAAAGGCCAAAGAGACCACGCTTGTTTGTTTAAAAACGACCCTGGCGTTAAAACCTTGTTTTTCCTTCTGTTCTTTTAAAATACCTACAGTGTCTATTTGAAGGCGCCCAACACCGCTCGTGTGAGCTCATGGAGCGATAACGATTAAATTCTAAAGTATGTATTATTATGGCACGTCCTTTTGAGAGCATGAATACCATTTTTTATATAAAAAGACACACTATGAGATCACAGTTAAAAAGGACGAGTGCACAGACTTTTGCCAAACATCTCCCATTTTTTCCAAGGCTCATCATGGGAGTATGAATGCGAGTGCTCAGTTGCTGTGAACATCAATCTGTAACCTTTTAGGGGCACAAGAGGAGTGTACAAACATTTCCTTTATGTATGAATGTATTATAACATAAAATATATCTTGCAAAGAGATACATATGTATGAAAGAATGTTGAATAAATGTGATACTGGGCACTAGAAATCACAAGGAGTGTTCTTTCAGATGATTTATGAGTAGAGGATACTTACCAAATGGTACCATTACCTACAAAAGGGTTGCACAAGAAAAATATATCACAAAAAAGCTTAAAACTTTCAATGTGATGGTGATGTGAATAGATAAAGATAAATGATGAAAGCCATGATTTATCCAAAATATTTTTCTTTTCAGGTTCTTAAGATATACAAGTGGTATATTTTTCTACTCCCATAACAGGGAACAAAGGACAGTGTTTGTGACTATCAGGCATATGTACATTTATTCTATCACCCATTGAGGTGTAACAGGGATCGGTTTTTGGTCCTGAGGAAGAAAGCCAAGGGGATGGCTTCTGAAACATGTCGACCTTGTAGGAGGTGACTCATTATAGTACACCATCTACACCTCCCCACTTTTACTATTCTCAGCCAGGGAAGACAATAAAGTATTTTCGTTCCACTAGCCAGAGAATTTTTAACCATCTCACATTTTCTTTTCACGATCCCACGCACTACACATACTCACCAATCACTGAATAAAGTGCTCCTGCGTCTACGTAAGTCGTAGCACGGCCCGTCCCTAAGAGGGGCGGGAAGACCCCAATGATGAAGCATGACACTGAATCAGGTTTCAGTGTGTGAGGGGTATTTTACAATTTTTTGAAACATTGCCCTTCCCACAAATTGAGAGAAGGAGCTCTGATCCTTTTGCACCATTTTTCACGTATGACTAGACACTTCCAATAAAAATAAAAATAGCAGGACACACATGGGTGCATATATATTCACATAATACATGGTAGAATCCCTATGTTAGATAAGTGTATGCACTTGCCAGGTCGACATGGCAGTTAAAACTGCGCGCAGATACTGCAGTGGCGGGTCTGAGACACCTTTGGAAAGCTACTTGTGTGGGTGGCACAACCAGTGCTGCCAGCCCACAAGTAACATTTGATTTACAGGCCCTTGGCCACACAGTGCATGGTACTAGGGACTTACTAGTAAATCAAATATCCCAATCATTGAAAACCAATCATACACAATTTTCATGGATAACATATGCGCTTTAGCACTGAACTGCAGTGGTAAAATGCCCAGAGTCCTAAAACCAACAGAAACAATGTCAGAAACAGGAGGCCAAAAAGCAAAAAGTCTGGGGAGTAAACCCTCTGAAGAAGCCAAGTCTAACACACTTATATACGGGGTGCAAGAATTGTGCTGCAGATGGATCATAAGTCCCTTATGAGAGTGTTGAAACTGGGTGAAAGTAGTGATTGTTCTACAAGACTAACATGTTTAGCAGCAAAATTTAAAGAGTGTAGCTGTTATGTAGTGTAAGTTCCAGGTTGGAGGAATAAAGTTGCAGACTGTGTTGAATGCCTGATGTGTCACAAGATAGTTGCAAGTTAGAGACTGAAGAGGTGGTAGTGAATGTTGGTGATGCCACAGAAGGGAGTGAGAATGCCATTTTGAGGGATGATTGGGCACGTGCAATGAAAAAGTATGATACCAAGCAATCTGTGAGTCCTCAATTAAAAAAGGGTCAACCAGAGAGAGTACACTTCCAGAAGGGGTTTGACTCTTTCGCAAGATTGCCACAGAAGTGTTTATGTGTCAAGTTGCTGTAATGGTTACAGTTGACAGGTTTGTGACTCAGTATGACATCGGAGAAAAATTGATAATGCTAGCCCATGAAAGACACTTAGGGCAGACCATGATGATGAAATGTTTAAAGGAAAAATATTGGATGAGCAAGTGAACCTATTGGTTGTGAATTGAGATGTGAGTAGAAATGTACAAAAGCGATTAAAAGTAGGAGTGAATATAGTGAAATGAACAGCGTTTGCGTGACAGTGTTAAATTGAGCCCATCACATGCCCTGATCCTTTTGGATCCAAGCAGGGACTGATGGACGCGGACGGATGCAGGCCGGACCTGACAGTCTCCCTAGGGCTGAGCCACAGGCTGCTGCAGTATGCTGCAATACACCCACCCAGGGGAGGAGGTGGGCACGGGGGGGTCCATTCCATAACTGCCCAGCTGAGCCCAGAGTGAGCGATACAATGAGTGGTATACCAGTGACCAGTCGCCGCTATCTCCCCACCATTGTGCACAGCCCTAACGATTGCAGAAGCCCTGGGGTGACTTCAGTGAAGCTCCTGGGTGAACCAAGGGGGCCTGGTGCATAGGATCTCTGCCGCCTTGTTGCATCGGAGTAGGCAGCGAGGCTCGGGAGCCGAGGAGCCAGTTTCATCTACACCATGCACCGCGGAGATCCTTGCCGACTGTCACAGGAGCCCCTAGAGGTAAGAGGCAGGCCACAGAGATTACGTGGGTCATTCTGTCTGCAAGTGCAGAGAGTCTGGCTGCCGCCTCTGCCTCATTGAATGATCAGGGTTCAGCCAAGATAATCCCTACCGCAAGAGATGCCCTCAGGCCGAGGAACGCCCGGGGGCAATGCTGACTGGAGAGGGCCCCAGAGCTGCCTGCACCAGATGAAGGCTATGATTTCTTGCAGTCCATGTGTGTGTTTTCTTAACTTTCCTACCTCCCAGAGTCACCCCTGAGTGACAAGAAGGGTAAAGCCTGCATTTTCCATCTTGCAGGGACTCCCTGTTCCATAGTTCACCATGCCTGCTTTGGTCAAGTGGAGGGGCTAAAATCACCATCGCACCTAAAGCGATTTCTAAGTTCCACGGCATGGGTGAACACTGCCCGGAGGAAGCTGGGCCACCCCCCTTGGCTCTAAATTACATTCCAAGAGGTTCTGCAATCCTCAAATGCCCTATGCTGCTTTCAATGTGAATTTTTTAATGTGCCTGAAAGCTTCAAATATCTCTCACTGAGAATTCAACTTTGAAACAACTTGTGTATCTTGCCCCATCTTGATGTTGCTTCCAGACTCCCTTCTAATCTTTTACAGAACACAAATATCAGGAATGACTTATTGTAAACTTAATAGTGGAGTTTGAACCCACAGCCATATTTTGTCTTTCCTCTTGGTAACTGGTAACTCTAAAGCCTCCACAGTTTAGTTGATTGCAAGCTGGACAGCTGCCTGGATAGTTGCCAGGTGGACTAATATGTTGATTGTTGTTAACAAGCTCTGTGTGTTTCAGTCCAATTGCCTTTTTGAAAAAAGGTTTGTTAATAGTTTATATCAGCTCGCTATTGTGTTGTTCTATGTCTTTGTCAGCATAGTTATGCCTGCTTATACTCTCTAGATATTTCTCATGATATCACCAACACTACAGGGAGGACCTTCTGTTAGCAGTTTGCTCTTGGTGAAGGTAATTTCTATTATCTGTGAACTGAAACCTTGTTACCTCTTTCTCCCCCACAAAACGTTCTAAATGGGTAAAAGGAAGCTGAGTGACAAAGCTGCGGGGAGGTCAGTTGGTAAAAAAAAAAAACCTCTGAACACCCAACCGCCAACCCGTCCCTTATTTTAATCAATGATGTAATAGAGGAGGTCGAACAATTCCTGATGAACAAGAAGTCAAAGCTTATAATCTCACTTAATAAAAAAACAATAATTGCAAAGTTTTTGAAATGAAGCCAGGGCCATGCAAACCTCTAGTTGTGGTGGTTCCAAAGGTATTGAGTGGCCCTACTTCTCCCAATGCTTGCATAGAGGCAAGTAGTCAGTTGGTACCACCTATTCCTTTGGAAACTATTATAACATGTACAAAACGCTATGCCTCCTGGATAGCTCAGCCCCAGAGAAGGAAGACTCTGTAGTTCATGGTGGACGTAATGGTACTAGGAATGTCAATCCCATAGACAGTGGAGATATACGTGATCTCTGGGAGATTATTAACCTCCTAAGAGATGAAGTGAGCCACTTGAAGCTTAAGGTATGCAAGTTAACCCAGCTAGTCCAGATACCGAACTCAGGAGCATAGAGATCGTGGGTGCAGTAGTGAACTACCACAAGAGATTTATAGCACAGCCCCTGTTGCATTTCAATCCCAAAGTGGTCTATTGAGGGGCCAAGGTAATCAAAACTTTCCAACTAATAGGCCAAATAGCCTTTCCAGCCAAAAGGTTCTCGTTACAAGCTCAGTGAAAATAATGTCCATGAAGGCCCTCACCCCTCGGCTCCATCCCCTCGACAGAGACCGGCATCTGCCCATCATTTCCAATCACACCATAATCAAGTTCGCCAGCACAATGGAATCCATCCTCACATAAGAAATACACTTGTGTTTTATCCTAGGGGGGAAATTGTAAGTGAAAGATATAGCCCCCAGAAGAAGTCACTATTCCCAGCGTATATGATCAATGTTCCAAAACTCCCACTACAATCGCTGGAAACAGAAGTCTCACTAATCAATAAATCCATCCATTGGATTAGAAAAATTTACAAGTCCTATATCATAATTCACTCTGATATAGTGAGCACTTCACATAACCCCACAGCACATTAAAACACGATTATATCAAATTAGTATTAAAATTCAACTCTCTAGTTGATGGTCTCCTGGCACTAAATATACGTATGTTGCCTCCCGCAAATGTGAATATCCAGTTTGAACCAATTGTTACAGTCCCATTATTCTCCTGACAAGTTCTGGATGAATCTTCATTGTCTAACTTTGATTGACTGGAGCTCAGAAAAACTTTCTCCCTAAAAGGAATTCCAAGCGATGAAGCAACTCAAATCCAAGTAGGGATTCCTGACCACTTTCCTGGAACAACATACTCTCGCTCAAGTGTCCTGGGGCAGAGAAATAAAACTCAGATTGTTTTTCCCCAAATCATTTAACAGTAGATACATGGAACACTGTGAGATTAAAACCCAAAATAATTGAACCCGCCTGGGCAAAATTTATAGATGGTATAGATATCATCTTCTTCCAAGAAACCGGGGAAATTGAACCATCACATAGGCTGGGCTTTAAGTGCTTTTCTACCCCAGCAGTTCAGCCAAGGTTGGAAAAACCGCCTGGAGGTCTAGCAATTTCGATTAATATATCTGTCAAATAAAAAATTAAACAATTTTCCATTGATTCCCCAGACATAATGGGCTTAGAAGTATCAACAGAACTAAGCCAAATGTAACTAATTTTAAACGTATATAATAGAAGTACCATTAGGACATCTACTTCACTACATCTGGAAACCCTGTTTCAAACTCTGTAAGCTAGCAACAGGAACACCAATATCCTAATGGGTGGAGATTTCAATATTTGTTTTGAGCCTTCTGCAATTGTAAAAGAGCTAATATGCGAGTAAGATGAAATCTGGGGAATCCTGGAACTTGTTGGTCCAAATATGACCCAACAGTCAAAGTCGACCCTCCATCTGATTGATTTGGTACTAACCTATGACGTGCACGTGTGCAATGGTCGCACTAGCTCTGATTGTTTGAGGAAATCCACATTCACAATGGGAACATATAAAAATCACCTTGACTACTTTTTTTGGGATGTTCGCTAATGGCAGGACCTGCTGGATATGGAGGTAATTAAAAGGGAGGAGAGTGATCATTACACTCTGATATTACATCTTAAGGGGAGTTCCAATAAGTATAACCTAGACCTCCACCAGACTGGAAGTAGCAATATAACAATTACTAACAATAGAAGGAACATAAAAAGGGGGAACATTGCTGCAAATGATCCCATCTTAAGTAATCTATATAGTTATCTCATCCTCATATTATTGCAAAACAGCAAAATAGATTCTGCAAATAAGTCATTTATGGATATCTATCTGGATTGTTTTGACAACCTAAAAAAATCATTTTTCACTAAAATCACCCCTCTACCTACTCATATCTCCCCGGGCAATTGCCCATAGTTCTCTAAAGAATGTAGAGCACCAAAGTCAACCTTGCTGGCGGCTGTAAAAGGAGGTGCCAAGAGCGATATTTGTGCTGCTAGAACCGCATAAAAAGGAGTACTGAATAAAACAGAGGCAGCTTGGGGGATGTCACTATGGGAGGATCTTCTTGAGGCAGTGCAAGCGAAAAGCCAGACAGCTTTCTGGCATATAGTTAGCCAATGGAGTCGGGTCCAAGTTATGCACCCTGAAACTAACATCCCAGCTGAAGTTTGGATTAAGCATTTCCAATTGTTGTACAGTCCTGAAAATGATAACTCTCTCCAATTAGACACCCCAGATCCATCTGGCATATTAGCTTTGGCCCCACTTCTGCCCTTCTCAAACGGGGTTGTCCTGGAACTCAACCATAGCGTGGGACTCACTCCCCCATATTTTTCTTTGAGCAATACTTTAAGAGCTATCACTGCAAAGAAATCTACAAAGGCCCCTGCTTTGATAAGATCACTAGTGACTTATTTCTAGCAGAACCCTGGGTTTGGGCTCCGTAAATCAACATTTCTAATGTCACTGTGGCTGGAGCCCCAATCTCTCTTTTTTAGGAAGGGCACAGAAATTATTCCCATTTTTAAGAAGGGTTCACGTATTGGTCCAGCAAACTGCTGCCCAATTAGTCTGAGGATAACTTGCAAAAAATATTTTGCAAGCAAGTACTTGATAATTTGTCACTGTGGGTGGAGGCTAATGAAATACTAATGGAATTCCAGGCTGGCTTCCAAGTGAAGACCAGCACAATCGACCAGGTCTTCCGCTTTCTAATGTTACGATGAAAAACAGTGGACCTGAACGAGGGCAGCCTATACGTAGCCTTTGTTGATCTGAAGGCTGCGTTTGATTCAGTCCCCAGAAGCAAATTGTGGGAGATTTTTAAAGAGTTGGGTCTCCCCCAAACATTATTAGATCAAATTATTTGCCTGCATGAAGATAATTTTGCACAAATTTGGTGTGTAAGAATGGTGAGCTTACTGCAGCGATCCAGTAAAGACAGGAGTACACCAGGGGTGTGTACTCGCTCCAGCACTCTTTCTCCTATATATTAATGGGTGTGTTAAACACCTAGCTGACTGCTTAAACGATTCCCCTGTTTTGAGTGGTCACAAAACCCGGGCACTCTTGTTTGCCGACGACACTTTATTGGTGTCAAAGACTCTCAAGGGATTGGAAATTTTCTTGGAAAAATGTTATGAGTTTTGTTTGTCACATGGCTTAGAAGTTAATCCAGCTAAAACTAAGTTTATGACCATCAATCCCCACAAACACTTCAGTAGTTGATTTAGTTTACCTAGGAGTTCGCCTTTCTTCTTCTGCGTCCTGGAAAAAGCAAGTATCAAAGAGCACTATGTTGCTGAACCGTAGGGCTGCGACATTAGGTAGGTTTGCTCATAAAACATGCTTATGCCCAATTTCATCCGCTATTAAAATAAGGTGAGCACAAGCAGTGTCCGGTTCTTTAGACAGGGCAGAATGGTGGGGTAATGCTGACCAGCTGGAAGTGGCTGAGAAAAAATCTGTAAGATTTCCTGAAATTGCCCCAAAGTACTTCTATCATACCCTTGAGAGCAGACCTGACTCTAAAATCGATAAGACACCTAATTAAACTAAAACAATTACTGTTTTGGATCCTGATCTGGGCTGTCCCAGATTTAAAACAGTATAGTGTTGTCTGATATATATCTTAACCTCTCCAGTAGCATTGAAATCACCGTGTCTCTCTAGTTTGTCATGATATCTTTTGAAGATTTGGGTTTAATTAAACTGTGGTTGGATGGGTGAGTATCAATCTCGCCTTGAGTAAGCTCATAAAATTGCGCTACTGGGAGTGTGAATGGGGAAAACTGTACTGTTGTCTAGGGCGGTTAACCTTGCAGTTCCTGGAATTTAAACCTGCTCCCAGTTTTGAAGATTTTCTCAGTCACATTAATCCCCCCTTGGTAAGATCACTTTTTGTTTGGTTTAGATTGGATGCATTGCAACTTGCCCACTTCAAAGACAAATGGAAGCCCCACCCTCCTAGGCAAGGCAACTGTTGTGCATGTGGTGCTGCTCCCAAAACCGAGGCCCATTTTCTATTCTTTTGCAAGAAGTATGAAAGAAAAAGGAGGCACTGGATCCTTCCTCTTTGTAGGCAACTAGGGGTTAGACAACACAGAATAGCCTTGAGTAATTGTAAGGTAGATACCAGCCCCTGCTTCGTTTTCTTGATTCCTAAATTCTTAGGAGCAGCTGTTATGTACCCCAATGTACCCCAATCTAGGCTTAGGTAGTTACACGACCTTTTACCTACATTTGTCTTACCTTGCTCTGCATAACGATTCTAGCACTGACCTTTTACCCAGTTATGTGTTGAATAAATGTCGATCAGTTTCTTGGAAACTAGCATCATTTATTATGCATGAGGATTCTTAGAAAAGTCCCTGCACATGACATACGTAACAGCATGAACATATTCTGATGTCATGGTCATCTTCATCCTAGGGTGAAAGAACTACTTTCCATAATCAAAGGTATTGTTCTAGGCTCATTTACATAATCATACTTACACCACATCGATTATGTAAGGAACAGCGAGGCTATCTTTATGGTATAAAAGGCCATTCCAACACTAAACAGACAGAGGAGAAGCTTCAAGCCAACACAAAACGCTGAGGTCCTGGCCTGCAGAAGCTCCAGCATGCAGTGGTCTGACATCCCTTGCGGGGTGTCCAACTTGAGACCAAGACAGTGTCCTTCATTCTCTCCCATCAGGTAATGGGGTTGGCTCTTTCCTAGGGGATTCTTGGCTTTACACCCACATACATGCTCGGTACACGTATGTACACTTAGGTAGGGTTTGCATCTTAGGAGTCAGCTTGATTACTGCCATGTATCGATTTGCCTGCATATATTAACTGTTTTAGCACCACAGTAGAATTCTACCGTTTATTTACTCTGTGGGTGCTTGTAATCTTATATATCTGTTTCTGCCTAATGATTGTCGCAGCAAACATGTTTTATACTAGAATGACGCTGGTTCAATAAATGCTTATTGAAAACGTCCCCATCTTTTATTCTGTGTACCTCTCTGAGACTAAGTGACCACGGTTGACTGAGCGAAAAGTACTGTACTGTTTTCACGATCCCTGAAGGATCAAGGGTTGTCATGTTCGATAGTTCCCAGAAACTATTCGCTCCTTGGTAAGGTTAGGGGGCTTATGGTGGCACTGTGAGCTAGCTGGTCTAAAGGCTGACATATCCTTTGGGGGTGTCTGGAATCAGTCTGAATACCAATCCCTTAGTTTATGTCATCCAAATGCGCAGATCCTATAAATTATTATGAACTACACGACATGGCGCCGCCAACGTTGGTTTGGTTCTTATTTAATGATCAAATCTGAGTAGTTCAGTTGTGCTTTCTCAGAGACCCCTACTCACATTTAACCAGAGACGTCTGGAGTGGGAAGGGAAAATCCGCCGCAGCTGAGTAGGTATATCCTATGTATTGGCTGTAGGTTTGTTCAAGCTTGAAGGATTATATTTCCCTAAAATTGTGCAAAACCTTATCTCTTTTCTTTAAATACCCCTCCCATAATGTCTCAGACTGGAGACGCTTTTCTCGAGTGGTACTAGTTTGGAGGAAGCTGAGCAGGAAGGTGCTCTTAACATTTCAGAAAATTGCAGACATGCACTTACTATGAAATTATTAGATTATGGAGTCACATCATTGGGTGGGACTGTTACCTACATGATTGATGCACATGAGGCATTCAGAACAGAGGTATTCTATTTTTGGGTTGAATTACCACCTGCAAATGCACACACCCATATGCTTCATACTTACATTCCATATGAGACACCTGACGAATACTCTCCATACGAGGACATAGCAGTCCTGTTAACTTACCAAGAGCATATTAATTGGTTTACAGGCGCTCTCTCCCACACCACAATAAATGTGAGACTCGGTCCACTCAGCAGAGAAGGAGCGACCTAGCTGCTTACACACCACATCCAGAGATTGATACATTGCCAGCAGCAGACTTACGTACACTTTACACAGAGATAGTAAAGCTCTACAGAAATCTTACACAGTTCGTAATGCGAACATTTACAATTCAACCTTCAAGGGTCATTCACGCTGGTCAACCACAAGTAACAGCAACAAAAATCACCCCACAATAGCTGAACGCTATTATGGGAAGAATGCACACTCGACGTGAGCAAATTCTGTTCTGGACAGCACAGAAAATAGCACAGCTTGAGGCAGTGTTTCCCCACAAGGGCCCACAGGAAAAACACAGAATACTGACAATTTACTTGCCAGTGGGTATAGCTCCCCCGATAGAGGATTGTACCACTTGGAGTACAGTTTTCGCTGCCGTTTATAACAGAACTCATGGTACTCCCTCAATTGCAGTCATACCAGAAGTATTGAAACAGATACAGAATGAGTATGGGGCAGAACCTGCCCTGGACTTGGGGATGAAATTGATAGGCAATTTTGCTCAGGTATCAACAATAATGTTAGCTAACATAAAAGGGGAGGCAGCAGCGGTGGCTATACGCTGACGCCTGAGGGAATGCACTCCTGCTCAACAGGAGCGAGAATTACCTAAGATTATGGAAGATACCCATGCTTCATTGGGTAGAGATAACTTGGGAGCTAGACCTCTGAAACCACAATTAACGGGTAATCCTGAAAAGGACAACTCAAAGCAAGCACCCGATTCTTCTAAAAAGAAATGGGATAACAAACAAACAAAAAATAATAAGCAGAATATATCAGGATCACAGGGTGGGTCTCCTCAACAGGAGCCCTCTAATAGAAAATATAATCTTAGGAACCGTGACAATATTAAAAAACCTGACAGGTATCAGGATACTGATACACGTTCTTCTCATTCCTTTCAGGATTCATAAAAAAACTCGGAGAGGGAAGGAGGGTCAGAACGCAGATCAGAAGAGCAAGCAAAGCCAAGAGACACACATTGCACTTTCAGACTGCATTATCAAACAAGAAGATAAACCCAAAAGTAAACCTCAATTTAAAAAGAAGAAGGTAGCTGGCCTTAAAATAAGAAATGCCCAGGCTACTGAGGACTCTACTACTGAACGGGGAATGGGCTCTGACGATGCTAGACAGCGCAGCAGAAGTAACAATAGCTCGCCAGAACCTGGTGGAATTTCTGGTGGCGTTGAATGAACATATCACAGTGGAGACACCTGATACAAGGGTAAGTGTCCCACATCAGTTATACGAAATAACCCTCCAAATGAGGGGGACTTACCCAGAAAAGTGAAAGGTTTCTTTTGGGAGAACCTGACTTTTGGATACAATATCCTATTGGCTGAAAGAGATTGGCCGCCTGAGTTCGTTATGGATTGCCCTAAAGGGGAAGAGGTAATATTACCAGCTTTCTCCGACCTCGTTCCAGAGTCCATGAAACATACATACGCGCAGAAGTGGGCGTTAGGGATAGCTCCTGCACTTTACCGCAATCATGTAGGGTCAGATGCTGAGTCACCTCACCATGAAATCCCAGTTAAAACTACTCCTACACCACAGAGAGGTAGTACCCAAAAAAACATGACGCAAAGAAACAGGTCAGGGAGATCTTAGATCAACTTGAATACCAAGGTGTGATTTAGACTACAGGCATTTGAACACATGCACAAAAACATTTACAGTACAAAATACACACAGTGCCGCATTAATGAACAAAATAGTGCAGAAGAAATACAAAACAACATTAAATATCTCAAATGGATTCTTCGGCCAAAATATAGCGCCTGAAAGCAGATATTTGACAGCATTTTCAGCGCTCGATTCTCAACGCTATTTCTGTAGACTGCCCCAAGGGTATTTATTTATTTATTTATATAGTGCCTGAATCGACCCCCGAAGGGGTATCTCTGCGCTTCGGACGGGCAACATGGGTGTAGTGCTACTACAGCTGAATCAGAGACAGAAAAGAGTGGTCTTGAGCAACTTCCTAAATTGTAGGTGGTCAGGGCATTGACTCAAGTGCAGGGGGAGCTCGTTCCAGTAGCGGGGGCCTAGATGGGAAAGGGCCTTTCCCCCTAATCTAGCCTTCCTGACTCGAGGAACTTCAAGAAGGTGTTTGGAGCCCGAGCGGAGAGACCTGGAAGGTAGGTAGGGAGTAAATTTCTCCGAGAGATAGGTGGGACCAAGATTGGATAGCGCCTTATGGATGGTGCAGCAAACTTTGAATTTTACCCGTTGGCGTATTGGAAGCCAATGAAGCTGCAAGAGAAGAGGGCGGGAAGCAGTCCTGGGGGGACGTTGAGGACCAATTGCGCCGCCGTGTTCTGGACTACCTGCAGTCTGCTGAGCAAGGTCTCATTAGCGGAGATCAGCAGACCATTGCAGTAGTCCAGATGACTTAATATAAGTGCCTGAGTCAGAGTCTTCCGAGTTGAATCGGGAAGCAAAGGAAAGACTCAGCGGAGTAGGCCCAATGTATGGAAACAGGAGCCAGCTGTCTGAGCAGCGTGCTCCTTCAGAGTAAGGGCTTGATCCAGACGGATGCCTAAGTTCTTAACAATGGATTTAGGGGCAGGAGGAGCACCCAGATCGGCCGGCCACCATTCAGGAGTCCATAATAAGGGGGCATCTCTGAAGAGCCGAACTATAAGGTATAAGAATAGCCCTGGGTTGTTCTCAGCAAGAGTAACAGAGTTAGTTAAAAATTGTGATGAGGAGGGATTGTCCTATGTAGATGATATTTATCTGACAGATGATGAAATATTGGATCACTTGCACAGAGTGAACAACATAATTTAAAAAAATCTAAAATTGCCCATCTTAATGTCTTATTTTTAGGATATGAGTTAACAAGTGAAGGGAAAAGCCTGGCAGCTAATTGTTTAGAAAAATGTGCGCTGCTTCAACCTCCAAAGACTGTGAAAGGATTACAATCCATTTTAGGATTCCTAAATTTTTGTAGAACGTACATTTTGGATTACGCAGAAAAAGTAAGACCTTTCTACGACCTAATCAGACCTGATTTTTCAGTTCGACATTGGACACAAGAACACACAGAAATTTTCCATTCCATGCAAGCCGACATGATAGCTTCCAAACACTTACACACACGTGTGAACACCATGAATTTGGTGATCCGTGTAGTCGCGGGTCAATCAGGGTACACTTACCTAACCTTCAATGAAGGCAAAACTACACCCATTGCATACAAATCACATTTGTATACAAGCGCAGAGATGCGCTTTTCGTCCACTGAAAACATTCTGACAGAATTCTGTGAGAGAAAGAGCACTAGCTACGGGAAATCGCATAATTGTCGTGACTCCAGTACCAACCTTAGAGGCTGTTACCAAACCAAGTGTTCCAAACGCAAAAGCACTGCATCCACGTTGGATACAGTGGGCTATTTCTCTCACTACAACAGATGTAGAATATAGATCTGACTCTAAATTAAAAACACGAGCATTCCCGCAGTATGAACAAGAATGTCCTCTCCCGAATGGAATTATGCCTCTAGATCAGTATGAATACATCATTTACACTGACGGATCTGCCCAGCCTGCCGGAGGAAGTAAACAACAATACAGCGCAGCATGTGCGATTGTGCGGGATGGCAAGTTCCGTCCTAGCAATACACAGACGCAGTCTCTAGGGGATTGCTAGCTGGCAGAACTAAAAGCCCTGATACTGGCACTAAAAAATACGGATCGGGAATTCCCCACACTCATTGTGTGCGATTCGTTTTACTGTGTCCAGTCATACAATGAATATCTTCACTATTGGGGACAGAATGGTTTTAGAGATTCCAAAGGTTGCACAATAAAGCACAAGTTGCTATGGGAACAAGTGGCACAGCTGACAAAAGGCTTACCATGGGCTCATGTGATTCACACATTGAATCAACAGCGTGTTGGCGTGCATGTTGAAGGGAATTCAATGGCTGATGAAACCGCCAAGGCGAAAGTGTGAATACTGCAGTTGCTGCAATCACTCGTTCTAGTACGAGAATAGACGGACAGATAATGATAGTTGTAAACGCTACACGCAATAACAGCTCAGCCTTGTCAAAAGGGATTCCACTCAAGTAATCCTACAAGTTAGATGGGCAAAATATTCCATATGCTCAAATTCCAGGAGTGGGGGATAGAGTAATACCAAACATGGATCGCAGATTAGGTTTAATTCTAGCTGCACACAAGGGTCTGGGTTCAGCATATGCAGGTATCGCTGCAACTGTTTCATTACTAAAGCAGCATTATTGGTGGCCAGGTCTCACTAAACTAAACGTTAGCTCACTAAGGGCGGGCCAGTGAGCTAACGAACGGCAGGCAGCTGGATGGGCGAGATACGTACTACCTGGCACTCTATAATACATGTGGGTCCAGTCAGGAGCAGCTCACTGGCCCGCCCTGATTGATATTGTCCAGTCAGGAGCAGCTCACTGGCCCGCCCTGATTGATATTGTGGGTCCAGTCAGGAGCAGCTCACTGGCCCGCCCTGATTGATATTGTCCAGTCAGGAGCAGCTCACTGGCCCGCCCTGATTGATATTGTCCAGTCAGGAGCAGCTCACTGGCCCGCCCTGATTGATATTGTGGGTACTTACTTTTTAATTCACGTGCACTACACAACTTTTATTATCTTGGTCCTGAGGAAGCGCCTATGACCTTTTCGGCAACATAGGCGCGAAACATGTAGACCTATTACTCCTGGGCATAATGTGCCCACTGGGACTATACCATATTTTTGGTTCTTACTCTGCCAAGGGATCTACTACATCTGACACCTCTTTTTTGAGATTTCACCTGGCAGTTTTAACCTATTATGCACGTACCCCTCTTACTCCTGTTATACCCCCACATAGGACCCACGTCTCCCCTGCCCCCACACACCTGCATGCACCATCCGGCGATATAAAAAAGATCTCCGACAAAGTGACCCTTCGGGGGACCCGTAGGGAATTGCAGCGCCGGCCCTACGAGGAGCAAACGCCCGATGATGAAGCATGACACCCTTCGGGGTGTGTGATGGCATCAGTTGATAAGACTTGCTCTTTCCCTTTCACTGGTGGGCCCTCTTTTTCCTAGGAGTCTGTTTCTTTCCTTCTCTTTTCTTAAGGCGTTTGGGTGACTTTTTGCACCCTGCCTCAGGAACAGTGTCCTCCTTTTGTTTAAATGCATTATATATGGAGCATGGACACTGGACCATTAATGGCTCCTGGGTCCCCCCTCCTTTTTTGTTGATAAAGCTCTGTAAGATGGCCCAAATTCTTTTTTGTCCACAATCTTTTCTCTGACCAGGTCCCCAATCTTCAGGACCCAGGCAGGTCTTGCCGGTACAGCTTTCACTCCTCCAGTGGCGGTGCGTTTTACTTGGACGTTGCTTTGTAATGCCCGAAATTCATTGAGTCCCTTTTAAACAGCCAAACGATCATTGATGTCAAATGGTTTTTCATCCGCCACTGTGCACCTCACAAATAGCACCCTCACATACACCCAGCAAAACCTACACTCACCCACCCTCACTTGCACACACACACACATCAATCACCACCACCACCACCCATCACCATGCCCCCAAAGAAGAATCCAAAGTTCCTAGACAGTGAATTGGAAGTCCTGGTAGATGAGATCCTCAGGGTAGAGCCACAGTTGTTTGGTATATTGGTCCAACAGACCCCCATGTCGCAGAAAACCAAGATGTGGGAGAGGATCGTCGACAGGGTGAATGCACAATCACCATGTTTGCGCACAAAGGAAGACATCCAGAACAGGTGGTATGATGTGCGCAGGAGGGTCAAGGACCTACTAAAGAAGGATTACGTCTTGAGTCAGCGCACTGGCAGTGGCCCTCCTGCCAAACCACTATACCTCAGGCCCTGGGAGGAGAAGGTGCGGGCCATCCTACCACCAGTGAGCGTATATGGACTATCAAACATCCCAGAGCCTGGTGAGTACACAACAAATATACACAATATTGTGTGACAATACACACACATCACTGTCAAGGGGATAGTCAAACCATGCACCCTTAGCAAATCCACAGCAACCAAAAGATAATCATCCCAAGATGTGTATGTTAGTTAGATAAACACAATACATGCCATCTCATAGTGATATGTAACTGTGTCATGACATGTACAAACCTAACAACAAATAGAGCAAGGCAGTGGCACAAATATAACCAACAAACACAGTCAGATATTTTGCCACCACTAGAACACCACCTCACAGGGACGCTCACTGAAAGGAAGGAATTCTGTGTATGCTGAAGTCAGTGTAGCCAATAGCATGATGGGAGTTGTAGTCACAGATATTGGTCACCCTCACAATTGGCCCATCAACACCACTCTGAACCATGCTCACATCACAGGGAGTGGAAAACAACTGACAAGATGGCTGACACTGGGTACTGCTGTGGGGAGCACAAGGCCCTGCTGGGAACTATGCACCAACCAACAGCAGGACACCACTGTCAGCCATCTTGCCATTGCTGTCACACTCACACACAGTGAAGTCGACTCAAAAGGAAGGAAGTATGGGCATGCTGGGAAGGGTGGTGTAGGCAATAGCATGATGGGAGTGGTAGTCACAGATATTGGTCACCCTCACAATTGGCCCATCAACACCACTCTGAACCATGCTCACATCACAGGGAGTGGGAAAACAACTGACAAGATGGCTGGCACTGGGTACTGCTGTGTGGAGCACAAGGCCCTGCTGGGAACTGGGCACCAACCAACAGCAGGACACCACTGACTGACATCCTGAAAGCCAACTTGCACTCCCTGCAATGGAAGCACGTTCCATGGTGGGATATCTGGCTGGGTGGGAAGGAGGACTGACAGCTCTGACCATAGTCACCAGCAGCTTTTCTCACACACCTCCTTAACACAAACTCCACACAACTCACCTGGGAGAATGCAATACCTCACACTCTAATTAAATATCTCACAAAGAACAACCACACTGGGTTATGCTGTGTGAAGCACAGGGACACTTTTGGGACTTGTAGCCAAACAAACGCCAGGACAACACTGTCAGCCATCCTGTCAGCACAGGCACACTACCCCACAGGGAAGCAGAGTCAAAAGGAAGGAAGTATGGGCTTGCTGGGAAGGGGGGTGTAGGCAATAGCATGATGGGAGTGGTAGTCACAGCTCAACATCCCCCACCCGCATGGCCCAGCAAGCTCACACTGAAGCATGCACACCTCACAGGGAGTGAAAAGCCACTTCAAAGATGTCTGACACTGGCCTCAGCTGTGGGGAGCACAAGGCCCTGCTGGGAACTGGGCACCAACAAACAACAGGACCACACTGTCAGCCATCTTGCCATTGCTGTCACACTCACACACAGTGAAGTCCACTCAAAAGGAAGGAAGTATGGACATGCTGGGAAGGGGGGTGTAGGCAATAGCATGATGGGAGTAGCAGTCACAGATATTGGTCACCCTCACAATTGGCCCATCAACACCACAATGAACCATGCTCACATCACAAGTAGTGGAAAACAACTGACAAGATGGGTGACACTGGGTACTGCTGTGGGGAGCACAAGGCCCTGCTGGGAACTGTGCACCAACCAACAGCAGGACACCACTGTCAGCCATCTTGCCATTGCAGTCACACTCATACACAGTGAAGTCGACTCAAAAGGAAGAAAGTATGGGCATGCTGGGAAGGGTGGTGTAGGCAATAGCATAATGGGAGTGGTAGTCACAGATATTGGTCACCCTCACAATTGGCCCATCAACACCACTCTGAACCATGCTCACATCACAGGGAGTGGAAAACAACTGACAAGATGGCTGACACTGGGTACTGCTGTGGGGAGCACAAGGCCCTGCTGGGAACTGGGCACCAACCAACAGCAGGACACCACTGACTGACATCCTGAAAGCCAACTTGCACTCCCTGCCATGGAAGCACGTTCCATGGTGGGATATCTGGCTGGGTGGGAAGGAGGACTGACAGCTCTGACCATAGTCACCAGCAGCTTTTCTCACACACCCCTTAACACAAACTCCACACAACTCACCTGGGAGAATGCAATGCCTCACACTCTAATTAAATATCCCACAAAGAACAACCCCACTGAGTTATGCTGTGTGAAGCACAGGGACACTTTTGGGACTTGTAGCCAAACAAACGCCAGGACAACACTGTCAGCCATCCTGTCAGCACAGGCACACTACCCCACAGGAAGCAGAGTCAAAAGGAAGGAAGTATGGGCATGCTGGGAAGGGTGGTGTAGGCAATAGCATGATGGGAGTGGTAGTCACAGCTCAACATCCCCCACCCGCATGGCCCGGCAAGCTCACACTGAAGCATGCACACCTCACAGGGAGTGAAAAGCCACTTCAAAGATGTCTGACAATGGTGCTCTGTTGTGGGGAGCGCAAGGTCCTGCTGGGAACTGTGCACCAACCAACAGCAGGACACCACTGACTGACATCCTGAAAGCCAACTTGCACTCCCTGCAATGGAAGCACGTTTCATGGTGGGATGTCTGGCCTGGGGGAGGAGGAGTGCCAGCTCCGACTACAGCTACCAGCAGGCCCTTACACACACACCACTTCCACTAACTCCAAACAACACACCTGGGACCGTGCTCTACAAGAGAGTGAGTGAAAAGCCACTTCCAAGATGTCTGACAATGGTGCTCTGTTGTGGGGAGCACAAGGCCCTGCTGGGAACTGTGCACCAACCAACAGCAGGACACCACTGACTGACATCCTGAAAGCCAACTTGCACTCCCTGCATTGGAAGCACGTTTCATGGTGGGATGTCTGGCCTGGGGGGAGGAGGAGTGCCAGCTCCGACTACAGCTACCAGCAGGCCCTTACACACACACCACTTCCACTAACTCCAAACAACACACCTGGGACCGTGCTCTACAAGAGAGTGAGTGAAAAGCCACTTCCAAGATGTCTGACAATGGTGCTCTGTTGTGGGGAGCACAAGGCCCTGCTGGGAACTGTGCACCAACCAACAGCAGGACACCACTGACTGACATCCTGAAAGCCAACTTGCACTCCCTGCAATGGAAGCACGTTTCATGTTGGGATGTCTGGCCTGGGGGGAGGAGGAGTGCCAGCTTCGACTACAGCTACCAGCAGGCCCTTACACACACACCACTTCCACTAACTCCAAACAACACACCTGGGACCGTGCTCTACAAGAGAGTGAGTGAAAAGCCACTTCCAAGATGTCTGACAATGGTGCTCTGTTGTGGGGAGCACAAGGCCCTGCTGGGAACTGTGCACCAACCAACAGCAGGACACCACTGACTGACATCCTGAAAGCCAACTTGCACTCCCTGCAATGGAAGCACGTTTCATGTTGGGATGTCTGGCCTGGGGGAGGAGGAGTGCCAGCTCCGACTACAGCTACCAGGAGGCCCTTACACACACACCACTTCCACTAACTCCAAACAACACACCTGGGACCGTGATCTACAAGAGAGTGAGTGAAAAGCCACTTCCAAGATGTCTGACAATGGTGCTCTGTTGTGGGGAGCACAAGGCCCTGCTGGGAACTGTGCATCAACCAACAGCAGGACACCACTGACTGACATCTTGAGAGTCAACCTGCACGCACTGCAAGTGTGGCATGCTTCATGGTGGGATAACTGGGCTGGGGGGAGAAGGAGGTCCGGATGTCAACCAAATACCACCAATGCTGGTCATGCACACACCTCACCCTCCACATTGAAATGCATCAGGTTGGCAGGACAATGAGCCACACCAATATCAACCTCTGACTGTGACAACTTAGGACAACTTAGGACAATGCAATGTGCAGGTACAGTCACAACTGTCATGTGTTTGAACCATTGATGCCTGCAGAAACATAACATACATTGTGTGTCTCTTCCAAAAACAGGTGATGATGGGGACACAGCAGCAGATGAGGAGGAGTCCCTGTCCCAGGCTCCGGGGGACCCTGAGCTCTCTGGTGTGGAACAGCCTCTGCCCTCATCGGATGGCGAAGACTAACCTGGCACCTCCGGTGGGAGTCAACATGCAGCACCAGCAGGACCACCATCTATCTGCACCCCCTGCACCCATTCCTCCAACATCTGCCAACACACAGACCACCCCCGCCAACACGGACAGACCAAGGACACTCAATGACAACAGCACAGGGACCACAGCCCACCGTGAAGCAACGGACAACAACCCCAGTACCAACCCCCAAGGGGGCCGAGGGTCACCTGTGCGTGCCACGGCAGCTCCCGCACATGTGTCCAGGGGTGGTGGGAGGGGTGGTAGGCAGAGGTCGCTATTTGCAGAGGGGTCTGGACTGCATGATGACCCACAACTGGCACGCATTGCTGATGCGTACCAGAATAGCACCGGAGAGGTCAGCCAGTAGTGGGGATCCTCAAGGACATTCAACAGCAGCAGGCTGCCCATCATGCCCGCTTGGACTCCCACATGTCCCGTGTGGAGACACACATGTCCCGTATGGAGACACACATGTCTGGCATGGAGTCCAAGTGGGACACATTGGAAGAACTGACAGCGGTGCAGAGGGACATATTGACATGCCTCCGCCAGATTAGCACCAACATGTCCACACCTCCCTGTGTGCCCACAACATCTGGTGCCGCAACAACTGCAACTGCCACATGGAGGGAGGATGACTCTGGTGGAGAGTCCTCTGCACCGCAGCGGCCTGCACGTGAGGGTCCCCCAGAAAGAAGAGGGGTCGTCCGAGGAAGGACAACTGAGAGGCCGATGGCCATGTACATCCCCCAGGAACCCAACACCTGTTCTGGAAATTCTCCTTTGTGTGCAAACTGTTCACCCTGTCGAATGCAACACAACTCTCCCACATGACATGGGGAGTTTAAGTTGGACTAATGTATCAGATGACTGTGGACTTTACTCAGGACATTTCTGCTACCAACAATTCCAACTCATCTGGGAACTTTGGATTCCAATACCAATGTACAGCACCCACCATCCTGTGCACTATCCTCACACATGTATGTAAATAAACTCACTAATACACCATACTTGCCTCTGTTGTGATTCCAACGTTGTTTTTGTCATGGAGATGATGATCTGCTAAATGACACTGTGCATGCTAACTGCCACAGCAAGTTCAACACCGTCATGTGAGTCATGGCGACGTGACACATATGAGGGAGACACACCACTAGGGCTACACAACACATAGACACCAGGGCCATCTGACTCATCGCCTACACTGATGTTGCCAGGAAATACAGTGGAATGGACAGACACCACACCTATTCAGAGTCTGTGTTAACTAGCCCACAGGTGCAGTAAGCAAATGTCAGTCAGATGTGTGACCACAGACAACGCACATCCCAAAGTGAAGCACAGGTTTATTACACATTTGTAACATGTTGTTTCCACTACAAATGCAAGGTAATCCCACGTGGCCGTGGCCACACAGTCAAAAAGTGTAGAAGAAATAAAGTCCAGGGGTGTGTGGCACATCACCTGTAGGGAAACGACTGCTGCCACCTTGAAAACTGAATCATGGTGTCGGGGGATCCAAGTTGACCAAACAACACTGAAAGCACCCTGTGAAGGACAGACATGACACACAGTCAACAGCACTGAAGAACAGGACAGAACTGCAATACTCATGCCCAATACATGTCACAAGATACCTACACAAAACCAAGTTAGCATGTCAACACTGTTGGGGAGTACAGACTACCTGTAAGGACACATCGCTGCACGCATCCAGTCAAGTAGCACATGGCCACACTCAAACAGCACCAGAGCACCACCCACACATATCATGCAAACTCACATCATTGACATGACATCTCTGGATACTCACATTCAGCTGAAGAAGTTGGTGATGAGCTGTGTGCGGACATCACCCTCATCATCATCATCATCACTGGCATCGTGACCCAGGCCAGGATCCTCCACAGGTGGCGGATGTTGGTCATCGTCATCCAGGATGAGAGGCAACTCCTTCCGCACTGCCAGGTTGTGTAGCATGCTGCAGACGATGACAATATTGCACACCTTAGCTGGGGCATATGGGAGGGCCCCTCCTGTCTTGTCTAGGCAGCGGAAGCGGCTCTTCAGGAGACCAAATGTCCGCTCGATCACTCTCCTGGTCCGACCATGTGCCTCATTGTAACGCATCTGGGCTGGTGTCACAGGGTTCCTGAGGGGTGTCAGCAACCACGGCATGTTGGGGTATCCGGAGTCACCTACAGACAGACAATTGCACATTAGCTGAGTTGGAAAAGAGGGCGGAATACAACATAGCAGAACACACACAAAGGGACAAATTCAGTACACACCGACAAGCCAGGCATGCTGGTTCTGCATCTGTGACATCATCCTCGGGATGCGACTACTCCTCATCACGTAGGCATCGTGTGCCGAACCGGGGAAACGGGCACACACATGTGAGATGCTCATATCTGCAAGACATACCACCAGAGCATTGATCGAATGATAATGTTTCCTGTTCCTGTATGCCTGCTCATGTGCCTGTGGTGGTACCAAAGCCACATGTGTCCCATCAATGGAGCTAATGACATGTGGCATCCTCCCCAGGGCATAGAAGTCACTCTTGACGTCAGTGAGTTGTTGACGTTTAGGGAAATAGATGTACTGGTTCAGGTATCTCAACATTGCCTCCAAAACATCGCGTAGCACACGGCTGAACATGGTCTGTGACATCACACCAGCAGTCGCCACAGTGTGTTGAAAGGTACCAGTGGCAAAGAAGTGTAGGGCTGCCATCACCTTCACCTTGGGGGTCAGCGCTGTAGGGTATGGCCAGCCAGGTTGCAAATGTGGGGCCAACCGCACCGCCAAGTCCTCAATCAGCGCCCTGTTGAAGCGGTACCGTCGGATGCAGTCACGTTCCACCATCGTTGCAAGGTCAGGGAATGGTCTATGGACAGCTGGTGCCCTGCAGTGCATAGGTGAAGAAAGAAAGATTGTCAGTCACCCCACATATGTGCCATTGACCATACTCAATATCACATGATACATCATTACGAGACACAAGTACCTGATGTGTGTGCCGTTCTGTATGGACATATATGGCACCTACATAGCCAACATCTAACATCACAGTTCAACATGTGTTGACAACAAGTTCCAGGTTGTGCCATGGGAAATGATTAGGCTGTGTCACAGTACCCATTTACTGCTGTCACGTTCCAAACACACACCACAGTGACAGGTCAGGACAGATGTGGCACAGGCATCACAGCTCATTGACAGGTAGGTTCCCAGGGACCCTGTATTGCCACATGGACACTGGCATGACATGGCGTATCATGTACACGTCAGCAAAACAACCATGACTCCCACAGGTAGGGGCCCCTGTTGCCTCTGCAGGACAGACATGGACGTCTGTGACACACACACGCACAACATCCAAGTCCATGCACAAACAACGTGGATGTGGAGACTGTCTCCCATTGTGCACATGGAATCAGAGACATCGGAAACACAACATGCACACAGACTGTGGAGGGCCATCACTATTGTGGCAATGGGTCACCCTGTGACGTACATACCTTCCCACATGGGACTCAGGGGGTATGTGACATGACATACACATACACAACCTGGAAATGTGACCATGCCACATGCTCTGAAATGAATAGTTGCACATCACAGTGGTCATGTGCACAACACACAAAGGATTCTGTCCCCATGAACACGTGCACAGCCTGGGAGTGGCAGCCCCCAAGTGCCACCCAAAAAACCACATGTTGACCCCCATACACAGAAAAGGTAATGCAGCCTTACATGCCTTAGGATACAGTGTGGGCAGGCTGTGGTGTCGTAGGCGTGCCCCTGAGTCCCTGGCAAGTAAATGTGGCTGGCATACGTTCACCAGTGACAAGCATGGTGACATATGCGAGTGACTTGTACAGGGACGCGTCGTACAGCAATGGACCGATCCGTGTGCACGCATTGGCCATTGCATATGATGTGAGCAGATACGCGTTGTACAGCAATGGACCGATCCATGTGCACGCATTGGCCATTGCATATGATGTGAGCGGAGACGCGTTGTACAGCAATGGACCGATCGGTGCGCACGCATTGGACATTGCATATGATGTGAGCGGATACGCGTTGTACAGCAATGGACCGATCGGTGAGCACGCATTGGACATTGCATATGATGTGAACGGATACGTGTTGTTTTTCGAAATACGCGTTGTACAGCAATGGACCGATCGGTGCGCACGCATTGGCTATTGCCTGACGTGGTAACGGACGCGTTTTCAAAGCTTTAACGAGTCGGATGCAGTGAATTCAGTTGGCCACCCACAACAATGTTGCAAATTAATGGGTGTCATGAAGTTGAACTTTTGAAGGATGCTGTGGGCGTGTATAAGTGGTGCAATTCCATGGGATGGCCAGATTCAGAAGATGCAAACGACTTGGACCTATCACTTTGGACACATGGGACAGTATCTGCCTCTGCAGCACACATATAATTCTGGCTGTTCCCCTGAGAGCTCACTTGCCTGCACTACATGCTCCAGGACGACATCTGCCACTACCACTGCTGCTGTCTCTGCATCCTCTGGCTACTGCAATGGCACGTACTGTGGATAGAGCCCCAGCCTTCAGCACTGAGGAGAACCAGGCCCTGCTGGACAGCCTCCTTCCACAGTACAGCAAGCTGTATGGGAAACCAGGGGAGCAGGTGAGTGTGCTGTCCACTGCCTTACTAATTGTGCATGTTGTCTGACTAGCAAGACGTACAGTGTGTACACCAGTGAGTAGCATGCTCACTGAGTAGTTGTCACCCCCCAAAGTGTGTAGTCACATGCACTGAACAGGTATAGTGGAGTAACAGTGCATTCCAACAAGGTTTTACTTCCCAGGCAATGATACCATTTAGTAACTGCTGGCAAACTGTTCATAGCCATAGTTGCACTACCTGTGTAGATCATATGCCCCTGTGATTGAGACATGTATATCCAACTGTGTGATGCACGGAAATGTGGCATGTGTAGTAATGGCCTTTTCACTTTGTCATCCTCACAGGTTGATACCCACCAGAAGCAGGAGATCTGGCTGACCATCGTCCGGGCAGTACGATCGGTGGGGGTCTACAGGCACAGGATCCGCAACTGCCAGAAGAGGTGGCAGGACCTTCGGGGCTGGACCCGGAGGATCGCAAGGGTCCAGCTGAAGCTGTCGCCTCCTCGCAGGAGGGGCGGACACCGGACCCTGACCCCCCACATGCTCCGGATCCTGGCGGTGGTCTTCTCTGACCTGGATGGGAAGCTGAAGGCCAGACAGCAGCAAGGAGGGGGTAAGTGCTAGCCTCAACTGTGTACTATGACTGACATGCTCTATGCACTCCTTTAGCCTGGTTCCACTTCCACAGTACAACTGTAATGTCGTCCTGGACTCATGTCCCTCACTTGTGTCATGCCCACTCCTCATATGATACACAGGTGTGGCCCTTACAGTCTGTGACTTAGGTCACTTGGGTACTGTGTACTTGCAGTTACCTGTGGTTCAAGTTGGGGACAGCATCAGTTACAGGAACTTTGTGGTGGGCTGCATGGGTGGTACAATTGCTCACATTGCCTGTGATCTGACATGTACTCTGGGTATGGCTTTAATATGTGTTCCAATTGCTGCTCTGACTCACCACATGTCTGGGGTATGTGCCACACACCCATGCTGCTGCAGAGACCAAGGTAGGGGCCTCAGAAGTATGTACATCATGTGTGTGACACATGCATAACCACCTGCCTAGTGTTCAGGGTAATACCATGTTGCACATGGACCAGGACTGTAATGCCTACTCCGTACATCGAAGGCACTCTGTTCTCCCACTCCCGTGTGTCAGCATACATATTGGGCATTGTGAAGAGTGCACTCAGGTGTGTGCCTCTGTGTCACCGTGGTGTGGCCTTGCTATTTGGACTCCTGGAGTGTTTAACAATTTGGGGTGGCCAGCCATCTGAGTTATGACTATGGGATCTGCACATAGGTCAATGCATAGGTCTCTGATCCCTTGACTGTGCACAATGTTGTATGAAACATTGAGGTGCCGGCAGCTTTGGTTCATTCTCATCAGACGGTGAAGTGCTCATGTGTATGGATTTGTGTTTGCAGTCACTCAAATGTATCATTTGATTGACGTGGGATCATCTCAGTCCTCATGATGTGGGTGGCCAGGGGTGCACATGTGCACCTGTCAGCTACAGGGCTTACATTTCTGAAACTCCCCTGATTGTGACACAGTGCAGACTGGTGTTGGGTGTATGCACTGCCCCTGTGACAGGAGACAGTTATGACTGACTTGCCAGACAGGCCTGTGCCATGACATTCCAATCGCAAAGGGTGATCCAGCAGTGGTGTGATATGTCCTGCATGCACACCATTGTTGCATTGTCTATCAGGACATGAGGACATCATTGTGTCTGGTGATGGAAGCAAAACCTGCATCTCAACAGAGACTTTGCCCATCACTTTTCCTGACACATGTACTGAGTCAGTGGCAGGAGATGGCATGTGTTTGGAGTGACACATTTCCATATATACTCTTGGATGTCCAACAACTGTGTATGTGGTGCATGTGTGCACATATGATTAGTCGCATACAACAGGCAGCAGACAGATGGGTGCATGGACAGGTAGGATATGTGTGGCATGACTGACTGTCAGGCAGACAATGGGCTTCTTGAAATCAGTGTCAGCACGAATTGCAAGTCTAGCAAATGATGGCAGGGCTTGCTCTGTGATGTGCTGTACTTACTGTGGTGTGTGTGGTCAGTACAGGTGACTAATGTTGCTCTGGTTATCCTGATTGTTTGCAGATACATCCACGGCCACAGGAGGAGACAGCTCCACGGACCAAGAGGAGCGGCAGAGCCAGACTGGGTCCACTGCATGGGAGACCGAGGGACCCAGTGGCACGGAGGGTGAGGGGAGCCACACTGAGGATACCTCAGCTACGACCACCTCGGCTGGGGAAAACAGCATCTCCAGTGAGGACTCCCTTGTGGAGGCGGGTGTCAGCAGACCAGAGGCAACATCAAGCAAGCCTGTCCCCGCCACCACCACCATCTCCACCCTCCCATCTGCTCCCATCCCACATGTCCGTGGAGGCTCCCGTGTAGGGGAGCGTGTCTCCTTCATGCCAGGCACCGCACCCCCTGCCTCTGTCCCCCCTGCTGCCCTGAATGTGGAGTCTGTGGACTTGCTTAAGCAGATCCATGTAGGGCAGACATCAATTCTGAGTGTCCTCCATGCACACACAGGTCTTTTGACACAACTGGTGTCATTCATGGAGGGCATGTCATCTGGCATGTCTGCCCTACATCGGACCAATCAGTCCATGGCCTCCTCACTGATGGCAGCAGTGTCCCTCCTGCAACAGTCCCTCGCCCCTCCTACCTCTGCCCCATCCACAATACCCAGCACCCTACCTGTCCCAAGCACACACACACCGGCACGCACCAGCACAGACACAAGCAGCACACAGACACACACACCAAAATACAGACGCACACGCACGCACAGTCAGGGGACTGATACCTCACTCACAGGGGCTGGGGCCCAGACACCCACACACACGCATCCACGAGCACTGCGCAGTCCTCAGATGCCTCTCCCTCCAAAAGCCCTTCCCTTGCCTCACCTGCAACCCCCCCCTCCCAGAAGCTCTTCCTCTGTGAGCTTGGCCTCTTCCCCACAGATACACCTGACACTAAGTCGAGGCGGAAGAGGCGACCACCACACACAGAGGGGAGTGCCCCTCACACCGGACACCCTCCCCCAGGCACAGGCAGACAGAGGACCCCATTCGTAAGTCCCCACGGACCAGGAAGGGCAAGACCCCACCACCACCACCACGCAGCTCCACCACACAGTCTCTCTCCTCCATCCCCCAGGCCACCACTGCACAGGTTCCACCGCCACACCCTGCCCCAGGTTCCCCCACATACCGATACCGCATCCCCAAACTGCTTAGGCCCTCCCCCCCTACCACTTGCTCTTCCACCCCCAAACCAGATGCTCTGCCTGTTTGTGCCACTGGTGTGGAGACCAGGTCCCCCCCCTCTGTCCTGCCCACCTCATCTGCCCCCCCTTCCACTCCCTTGGAGTTGTGCACTGCAGTGGAGTCCACAACCACCCCAATTGACTCAGGCACTGCAGTGGGGAGCCAGTCCACTCCATCTGACCGGCCCACTGCAGTGGTTGCAGCACCCACAACATCTGAGTTGTGCCCTACAGTGGTGCCGGCCCCCACTGAGTCAGACACCTCCACTGCAGTTGCCGGTGACACTCCTGCACCCACCACCCCTTCACTGCCTCCTTCTGGCATCCCCTGATCCTGTCCCTGCGGTGCCTGGCCTGCCCCTTGTATGCCCCTCCGAGGGGAATGTCCCCTGTCCGTACCAGTGCAGGCAAGCAATGGGTGACAAGTTGTCACGTATCACCCTGTTGGGACTGTGTATTTGGACTGGCCATTGGCCTTAGTTTCTTTTGGACTTCAACTTTTAATTTAACATTTGCTGAATAAAGCCTCTTTTTGTTTAATTGTGGTTTTTCTTTGGATGTACATGATGTAGATGAGTATCATCATGCATTTGCAGTTGTAATAGTGTTCAGATCAGGAAAATGAAGTGTTGCTGTGATGGACTCCATGTGGTCCATGGGATATGTGTCCTAATGTAGTCTGGATCTATAGCATCCTTTGCTGCAGTCTGAGGGTGTAATGTTCAGCATTTGACACATGGATGTACGTTTTGCATTAGTAAATTACCATCTTTGGCTTACACTGATGCACATCTGGTGTGCTTACCACTGTTCAATGTTTCTATTTCCCTGACTGTGTGCCCATCTCCACTGGACATGCAGTTTTGCACATCAATGTTGAAGGACTCATCTGTGTATACAGTGCAACTTGCTTGACACGTGTTTAGGGTGTATGCAGATGACTGACGTGACACTCCCGTACCCAGGCTGATGTGAGCAGAGCCTTCAGTGTGTTGTAGTTGTTGACTCATTGACCGAGTGTTCTGCTGACATGTTTGAGTCGTGCACAGACAAGGTTTGGCACAGCGGACCTTCCACAGGAGTGGAGTGCCCTCATGGCTGTGTGTAATCCCGTGACATTGGCTGGGCCTGTGTTGTGTGTTGTGTGAGCATGTCTGTGTGTGTTCCCTTCCCTTTTCCTACACAGGCTGTGTCCCTAGGGATGTTCCTGTTTGTGATGCTTGCTGAGTTCCTGTGTTCATCCAGCATCTTGGACCTGGTTTCTCCGGGATGTGGGTGCATGGTAAACTAATGTTCATGAGGTTGTCATCCCTAGTTGTCTTTGTTGTCAGGGCTGGGGATGTGGGCAAACGCAGATGGGACACAGTCAGGATTCCCCTTGGCACTTGTGGGTTACACAAGTCATGTAATTTACAGTTTGTGGTAGCTTTCAGTGATTGTGACACGTTGTGTGTGTGACTGCTGCCACTCCTCAGGGTCAGAGCTGCAATGTTGGAAGTTGTCTATGTGTGTTCTTTGTGGGTCACCTTGGCTTCTTCATTGGTGTGTGACTGTGGCCGGGATCCCATTGATTGGGGTGGATTTCACGTCATGCCCATGTAGGGCGTACTGTGCAGTGTGTCAGACATTCACAAGTCTTGTTGACTGGCCATGTGTGATGGGTTTCACACTTTAGTTCCCACCACCCCCCCTGGGATTGTCATGGGTGCATGTGCAATGTCACCAGTCCATGTGAGCTTCACAGCTGCACATTGGTGGAGATCAAGGTGTGTGGTGTTGAGTGTGTGCAAATGTGAGTTGTTGCACGGCTAGACCCCTACCTCCATATTGGCCTTGGCTGACAGGCAGTGCTGATTGATTTGTGCTTGTGTAGGTGTGATGGTAGTTAGTTGCTCTGGACACATGGCTGTGGTTCACAGTGTGAACGACATCTACCTTTGTCATCACAGTGGGATTATCATGCAGGCTAGTGTCACCACAATGCGGTGTCCCTGGGAGTAGTGGTGTGGTGGGTCTGTCTCTTGCTGTGTTAGTTGCTGTTCCTACAAGCTTGTGTGACATGTGTAATTTGGGCTCCCTCTCATCTCACAATGCCTGATTGCCCACATAGGGAAATCCGATCCATGAGTTACTTTTGTGTGGCACTGTATACACATCAGTGTAATTGGGATTCAGGCCTCCTCATGTGTTGTGGGGTTGCCTGGGGACACTGGCACACCCCCATCACCTGTTGTGTTTGATATGCAGTGTGAGGCTGCCTGTTTGTGTTTGTGCATCTGCACCACTGCATTGGCATATCTTTAGTGTTGCATTGGCTGTATGTTGTTTGGTGCATTTCCCCTGCTGTCCCTGGGACTCCTAGGTCATCAGTCAGCACAATAATCATGGTTTGTATGTCCCATTGCTGCCATGGTATGGTATTTGTTCACCTCACATCTACAGTCTCCACAGGATATCTACATTTGTGTGTCCATTGGTGCAGATATGTGGGTCTGCATTATGATGGTCACTTCTGTCATTGTGTAATTGATAAATGTTGACAATGTCAGCCCCCATGGGTGATGTTTGTCTGCACATGGCCAAAGGTATGTCTTATTTGCACTGCACTGTTTGCCTCACCCAATCTATGTTGCTATGGGACACAAGCACTACTTTGCCACTGATGTGTTTGTTGCTGTGTGACCAGGAATCATCCATGCTGTTTGGCATTTGCAGCTTTTTCCATGACAACACTTACCTTTTGGTCACTGTGATGATGGGGCTTTAGACCCCATTGCAGCAATGTTCAAAATGTGCTTCAGCTATGGACCCCACACTTACCTTTTGGTCACTGTGATGATGGGGCTTTAGACCCCATTGCCACAATGTTCAAAATGTGCTTCAGCTATGGACCCCACACTTACATTTTGGTCACTGTGATGATGGGGCTTTAGACCCCATTGCCACAATGTTCAAAATGTGCTTCAGCTATGGACCCCACACTTACATTTTGGACGCTGTGATGAAGGGGGTTTAGACCCCATTGCCACAATGTTCAAAATGTGCTTCAGCTATGGACCCCACACTTACATTTTGGTCACTGTGATGATGGGGGTTTAGACCCCATTGCCACAATATTCAAAATGTGCTTCAGCTATGGACCCCACACTTACATTTTGGTCACTGTGATGATGGGGCTTTAGACCCCATTGCCACAATGTTCAAAATAGGCTTCAGCTATGGACCCCACACTTACATTTTGGTCACTGTGATGATGGGGGTTTAGACCCCATTGCCACAATGTTCAAAATGTGCTTCAGCTATGGACCCCACACTTACATTTTGGTCACTGTGATGATGGGGCTTTAGACCCCATTGCCACGATGTTCAAAATGTGCTTCAGCTATGGACCCCACACTTACCTTTTGGTCACTGTGATGGGGGTTTAGACCCCATTGCCACAATGTTCAAGATGTGCTTCAGCTATGGACCCCACACTTACATTTTGGTCACTGTGATGATGGGGCTTTAGACCCCATTGCCACAATGTTCAAAATGTGCTTCAGCTATGGACCCCACACTTACATTTTGGACACTGTGATGAAGGGGTTTAGACCCCATTGCCACAATGTTCAAAATGTGCTTCAGCTATGGACCCCACACTTACATTTTGGTCACTGTGATGATGGGGGTTTAGACCCCATTGGCACAGTGGTCATGGTCTGATTGCATTGTGGAGGCCACATACATTTATGTGTGACACATGTGATAGGGGGTCACATTGTATGTTCATTGTCATGTTCAGTGTTGTAGGCATGTGACACAGACTACACACGCTTGTCATGATGTTGGGGTGATGTCTTTTTCTGACATTACTTATGTTTGAGTATGCTGGTTGTGTCATGCATTACCCGTCCTATGAGTGGGGATGGTAGTGGTGGTAGGCATCCAGGCCCCCCTGAGTAGGGGTGGTGTTAGTGGTAGGCATCCATCCCCCTATAAGTGGGGATGGTAGTGGTGGTAGGCATCCAGGCCCCCATGAGTAGGGGTGGTGTTAGTGGTAGGCATCCATCCCCCTATGAGTGGGGATGGTAGTAGTGACAGGCATCCAGGCCCCCATGAGTAGGGGTGGTGTTAGTGGTAGGCATCCATCCCCCTATGAGTGGGGATGGTAGTAGTGACAGGCATCCAGGCCCCCATGAGTAGGGGTGGTGGTAGTGGTAGGCATCCAGGCCCCCTGAGTAGGGGTGGTGGTAGTGGTAGGCATCCATCCCCCTATGAGTGGGGATGGTAGTAGTGACAGGCATCCAGGCCCCCATGAGTAGGGGTGGTGGTAGTGGTAGGCATCCATCCCCCTATGAGTGGGGATGGTAGTAGTGACAGGCATCCAGGCCCTCCTGAGTAGGGGTGGTGGTAGTGGTAGGCATCCATCCCCCTATGAGTGGGGATGGTAGTAGTGACAGGCATCCAGGCCCCCCTGGGTAGGGGTGGTGGTAGTGGTAGGCATCCAGGCCCCCATGAGTAGGGGTGGTGTTAGTGGTAGGCATCCATCCCCCTATGAGTGGGGATGGTAGTAGTGACAGGCATCCAGGCCCCCGTGAGTAGGGGTGGTGGTAGTGGTAGGCATCCATCCCCCTATGAGTGGGGATGGTAGTAGTGACAGGCATCCAGGCCCCCATGAGTAGGGGTGGTGGTAGTGGTAGGCATCCAGACCCCTATGAGTGGGGATGGTAGTAGTGACAGGCATCCAGGCCCCCATGAGTAGGGGTGGTGGTAGTGGTAGGCATCCAGGCCCCCATGAGTAGGGGTGGTGGTAGCGGTAGGCATACATCCCCCTATGAGTGGGGATGGTAGTAGTGACAGGCATCCAGGCCCCCCTGAATAGGGGTGGTGGTAGGCATCCATCCCCCTATGGGTGGGGATGGTAGTAGTGACAGGCATCCAGGCCCCCCTGAGTAGGGGTGGTGTTAGTGGTAGGCATCCATCCCCCTATGAGTGGGGATGGTAGTAGTGACAGGCATCCAGGCCCCCCTGAGTAGGGGTGGTGGTAGTGGTAGGCATCCAGGCCCCCCTGAGTAGGGGTGGTGGTAGTGATAGGCATCCAGGCCCCCATGATTAGGGGTGGTGGTAGTGGTAGGCATCCATCCCCCTATGAGTGGGGTTGGTAGTAGTGACAGGCATCCAGGCCCCCATGAGTAGGGGTGGTGGTAGTGGTAGGCATCCAGGCCCCCATGAGTAGGGGTGGTGGTAGTGGTAGGCATACATCCCCCTATGAGTGGGGATGGTAGTAGTGATAGGCATCCAGGCCCCCTGGGTAGGGGTGGTGGTAGTGGTAGGCATCCAGGCCCCCATGAGTAGGGGTGGTGTTAGTGGAAGGCATACATCCCCTATGAGTGGGGATGGTAGTAGTGACAGGCATCCAGGCCCCCATGAGTAGGGGTGGTGGTAGTGGTAGGCATCCAGGCCCCCATGAGTAGGGGTGGTGGTAGTGGTAGGCATACATCCCCCTATGAGTGGGGATGGTAGTAGTGACAGGCATCCAGGCCCCCTGGGTAGGGGTGGTGGTAGTGGTAGGCATCCAGGCCCCCATGAGTAGGGGTGGTGTTAGTGGTAGGCATACATCCCCCTATGAGTGGGGATGGTAGTAGTGACAGGCATCCAGGCCCCCATGAGTAGGGGTGGTGGTAGTGGTAGGCATCCAGGCCCCCTGAGTATGGGTGGTGGTAGTGGTAGGCATCCATCCCCCTATGAGTGGGGATGGTAGTGGTGGTAGGCAGCCAGGCCCCCCTGAGTAGGGGTGGTGGTAGTGGTAGGCATCAATCCCCCTATGAGTGGGGATGGTAGTAGTGACAGGCATCCAGGCCCCCATGAGTAGGGGTGGTGTTAGTGGTAGGCATCCATCCCCCTATGAGTGGGGATGGTAGTAGTGACAGGCATCCAGGCCCCCATGAGTAGGGGTGGTGGTAGTGGTAGGCATCCAGGCCCCCATGAGTAGGGGTGGTGGTAGTGGTAAGCATACATCCCCCTATGAGTGGGGATGGTAGTAGTGACAGGCATCCAGGCCCCCCTGGGTAGGGGTGATGGTAGTGGTAGGCATCTAGGCCCCCATGAGTACGGGTGGTGTTAGTGGTAGTCATACATCCCCCTATGTGTGGGGATGGTAGTAGTGACAGGCATCCAGGCCCCCATGAGTAGGGGTGGTGGTAGTGGTAGGCATCCAGGCCCCCATGAGTAGGGGTGGTGGTAGTGGTAGGCATCCATCCCCCTATGAGTGGGGATGGTAGTAGTGACAGGCATCCAGGCCCCCCTGAGTAGGGGTGGTGGTAGTGGTAGGCATCCATCCCCCTATGGGTGGGGATGGTAGTAGTGACAGGCATACAGGCCCCCCTGAGTAGGGGTGGTGTTAGCTGTAGGAATCCATCCCCCTATGAGTGGGGATGGTAGTAGTGACAGGCATCCAGGCCCCCCTGAGTAGGGGTGGTGGTAGTGGTAGGCATCCAGGCCCCTATGAGTGGGGATGGTAGTAGTGACAGGCATCCAGGCCCCCATGAGTAGGGGTGGTGTTAGTGGTAGGCATCCATCCCCCTATGAGTGGGGATGGTAGTAGTGACAGGCATCCAGGCCCCCATGAGTAGGGGTGGTGGTAGTGGTAGGCATCCAGGCCCCCTGAGTAGGGGTGGTGGTAGTGGTAGGCATCCATCCCCCTATGAGTGGGGATGGTAGTAGTGACAGGCATCCAGGCCCCCATGAGTAGGGGTGGTGGTAGTGGTAGGCATCCATCCCCCTATGAGTGGGGATGGTAGTAGTGACAGGCATCCAGGCCCCCTGAGTAGGGGTGGTGGTAGTGGTAGGCATCCATCCCCCTATGAGTGGGGATGGTAGTAGTGACAGGCATCCAGGCCTCCCTGGGTAGGGGTGGTGGTAGTGGTAGGCATCCAGGCCCCCATGAGTAGGGGTGGTGTTAGTGGTAGGCATCCATCCCCCTATGAGTGGGGATGGTAGTAGTGACAGGCATCCAGGCCCCCATGAGTAGGGGTGGTGGTAGTGGTAGGCATCCATCCCCCTGTGAGTGGGGATGGTAGTAGTGACAGGCATCCAGGCCCCCCTGAGTAGGGGTGGTGGTAGTGGTAGGCATCCATCCCCCTATGGGTGGGGATGGTAGTAGTGACAGGCATCCAGGCCCCCCTGAGTAGGGGTGGTGTTAGTGGTAGGCATCCATCCCCCTATGAGTGGGGATGGTAGTAGTGACAGGCATCCAGGCCCCCCTGAGTAGGGGTGGTGGTAGTGGTAGGCAACCAGGCCCCCATGAGTAGGGGTGGTGATAGTGGTAGGCATCCAGGCCCCCATGAGTAGGGGTGGTGGTAGTGGTAGGCATCCATCCCCCTATGAGTGGGGATGGTAGTAGTGACAGGCCTCCAGACCCCCATGAGTAGGGGTGGTGGTAGTGGTAGGCATCCAGGCCCCCATGAGTAGGGGTGGTGGTAGTGTTAGGCATACATCCCCCTATGAGTGGGGATGGTAGTAGTGACAGGCATCCAGGCCCCCTGGGTAGGGGTGGTGGTAGTGGTAGGCATCCAGGCCCCCATGAGTAGGGGTGGTGTTAGTGGTAGGCATACATCCCCCTATGAGTGGGGATGGTAGTAGTGACAGGCATCCAGGCCCCCATGAGTAGGGGTGGTGGTAGTGGTAGGCATCCAGGCCCCCATGAGTAGGGGTGGTGGTAGTGGTAGGCATACATCCCCCTATGAGTGGGGATGGTAGTAGTGACAGGCATCCAGGCCCCCTGGGTAGGGGTGGTGGTAGTGGTAGGCATCCAGGCCCCCATGAGTAGGGGTGGTGTTAGTGGTAGGCATACATCCCCCTATGAGTGGGGATGGTAGTAGTGACAGGCATCCAGGCCCCCATGAGTAGGGGTGGTGGTAGTGGTAGGCATCCAGGCCCCCCTGAGTAGGGGTGGTGGTAGTGGTAGGCATCCATCCCTCTAAGAGTGGGGATGGTAGTAGTGACAGGCATCCAGGCCCCCATGAGTAGGGGTGGTGTTAGTGGTAGGCATCCATCCCCCTAAGAGTGGGGATGGTAGTAGTGACAGGCATCCAGGCCCCCATGAGTAGGGGTGGTGGTAGTGGTAGGCATCCAGGCCCCCATGAGTAGGGGTGGTGGTAGTGGTAGGCATACATCCCCCTATGAGTGGGGATGGTAGTAGTGACAGGCATCCAAGCCCCCCTGGGTAGGGGTGATGGAAATGGTAGGCATCCAGGCCCCCATGAGTAGGGGTGGTGTTAGTGGTAGTCATACATCCCCCTATGAGTGGGGATGGTAGTAGTGACAGGCATCCAGGCCCCCATGAGTAGGGGTGGTGGTAGTGGTAGGCATCCAGGCCCCCATGAGTAGGGGTGTTGGTGGTGGTAGGCATCCATCCCCCTATGAGTGGGGTGGTAGTAGTGACAGGCATCCAGGCCCCCCTGAGTAGGAGTGGTGGTAGTGGTAGGCATCCATCCCCCTATGGGTGGGGATGGTAGTAGTGACAGGCATCCAGGCCCCCTGAGTAGGGGTGGTGTTAGTGGTAGGCATCCATCCCCCTATGAGTGGGGATGGTAGTAGTGACAGGCATCCAGGCCCCCTGAGTAGGGGTGGTGGTAGTGGTAGGCATCCAGGCCCCCATGAGTAGGGGTGGTGTTAGTGGTAGGCATCCATCCCCCTATGGGTGTGTATGGCATTGGTGATAGCCATCCCGCCCCTATGGTTCTGCTGTTGCTAGTGTACGTCATTTTTGCATCCCTATGTGTGTGTGACATATTTCGGGTACGTGTCGTTTGTTTGTGTTGTGGGTGTTTGACTTACCATCTGCGCCGTACGCGTCCGTACCGGTCCCGGTAATAGATGTAGAGTATTGGTAGGACCTGCGCGATGGGATTCATGGTTGGTTCTTCTCGTTCGGGTTTCTCGTGGCTTCGACTCGTACTCGTCGCTGGCTTGTTCGTCTCGTCGCCGTGGATCGTCTTGTGGCGCGAATCGGAGCTTATGTACAGCTCTCCCGGATGCTCTGACGTGCCGGACGTAGCGACGGGTTCGGCGCGTACGGAAGGCGCATCGTACTAGTCCGGCCGGAAGGTGCTGTGTATTTGGTTCCGTGCGACTCGATTCGGCGTTTACGGATCCGGCTCGGGCGGGGAACAGGAGCTGAAATGGGTAAGTACGGCTCGCTCGGAATCTGTGCTGTTATGCGCATCGTACTTGCTCGTTCGGACGACTGTTCGAATCGGTCGGGAAACACGCGTTCGGCTTGGTTTTTTTCCAGACGAATAGTGTTAGGTGCGCTTCCGGCCGAGATCGGAATCGACCCCCTAGGTGGCCGATACTCAATAGTAGGCCGCGTGGGCTGCTGGGTAGCACCAGATCTCCTCTCAATGCCATACAGGAAGTTCAGACAGGAAGACTAATAACGTTTCAAGCTCCTACTTCACAAAGTGAAGGAGATCTCAACAACAGAATGGAACTAGTACCTGTTGGAATTGAACGACTTCAATCTACAAATGACACACAGATCTCAATTCGGCCTCACACTGACATCTATGTGAATATGTCTCAGACAGAGACATCTCCCAGTTCTACAAAACCTGCTGAGCTCCCAAAGATAGATCGAACTGCGTCTGGCTACTTCATCGATTTTCATCCCAGTGAACCCGAGTTACCGCCACAGCATGTTTCCCACAAACAACGAATTTGTGAGTTCTACCTTTGGCTGAAAAAGACTTACCTTTTTTTTCCCTGTATTCAGCTCTGGATTGCAATTGGCCTACTGTTCCTAGTCCTCTGGATAGGTGTAGTGACTGTCTTTTTCCTGCTCCTGAATGGACATTACCTCCCAAAACGCTCTGCAGTACAACATGTGAACTTGGTTCTGAAACCGCATGCATTATCACACCTGTCCTTAGTGAACATTACAGCAGTTCCAATTCCCTGAAGGAATAATTTGGGACAGAGTTTCCTATGATGTATATGGTCCTACTGAACTTTTAAAAATACCACACATACTTAAAATTTCTTTAAGTGATATCATCACCTCCATTACTCTCTCTGATGCTTGGGACTTTGAAACAGTAAATACTATGCTGTCTGATTTAGAACAATCTGCTGCATTTTCCAGGGATGAATTGTATGATGAAACATCTAATTTTGACACCATGTTTTGTTACCAACACTATGGTCATCATTTCTTGCACAAAGCAAGTATCCCACGTAATGTTTTCACTTACCATCAATGGTAACATTGCCCAACACCACTGAAGGGTAGTTTAAACACATTTGCACAACGGTTTGCTTATTTGTATGGGTTTAACACTTCAGACCCGACCTCTTATTATTATAAGCTTGCACCAACACCTGCAAAGAAAAATATGCTCACTAACACGAAACAAATATACTCTGCTTCCTTTATTTCCCAACTGTCTTTACAGGGTTTTGACTTTTGGACGGACACTATACACACAAAATCTGTCTTGGGAATAAAGATTGGCAAGTTCAGGGATCTGAGGCCTTAATTAGAGCATGCCTCATACCACATCAGATGATCTTCCTGAACAACACAGTTCAACAGACTTCCTGTCTTGGGTTAGCCAAAATTAAGGATTTGACTATACCTCTGATTCTTTCACCTACACACTTTGAGGGATGGCAAAATTATACACAACACAGTGAGGATACATTAGATGCCATACTACAGGATGGTTCTTACAATTCATCAGACCCCAATTGGAAGGGATGGTTGGTTTGGCCTATCAACACAAATAGGTGTCAGTCAGGATTCAAGGATACCACTGAAGGGTTTAGTATCCATAATCTTGACTAGCGCTATGTACAAACAGAACACTCGGGTGGTGACTAACCCCGGGCGGAGACCTCCGCTCCTCCCGCGGATTGTGCGGAGATTTGCCTTCTCCGCGTTCCGCGGAGAAGGCAAATCTCCGCACACTCCGCAGCGGAGCGGAGTTGGCCAGCCCCCGCCTCCACCCCCACTATTAGCAAGTAAGTAAACATTAATTAAAAATACATTTAAAACCACTTTCCTCTGTACTGCGGCATCCCCGGGCTGTGGTGCTCCTCTTCCTCGCCCTATCGGTAATCCTTGTGAAAACTGCGCACATCTCTCGCAAGAAATGTGCATGCGCGGGCGCGCGCGCATGCGCAGTTTTCACCAGGATTACCGATACGGCGAGGAAGAGGAGGACTGCAGCCCGGGGATGCCGCAGTACAGAGGTAAGTGGTTTTAAATGTATTTTTAATTAATGTTTACTTACTTGTTAATAGAGGGGGTGGAGGCGGGTGGCATAGCGGAGCTCCACGGAGTTTGTTTGTGACTCCGTGGACCTCCGCGTAGCCTTGCTACGCCCAGGGTTAGTGGTGACTCCTTACAGTGTTTGGAAGTTATGCCTAGAGTGGCTAAAGATCTCAACACTGTCCCAGGTGAAACAACACTTGTCCTTACTCTCAGATGACATGGATCTTAGGGATCTTTTGTTAGGTCCCCAGAAGTCATGTCAAAAATGCTTATTATACGCTATTTACAACGAGGTTTGGAAAACCTCTCAACAGAAGGCTGCTGAGAGATTGCATGAGATTGACAGGGTTAACCTACAAAAGGCTTTGGCAGTGGTCGACAATGGCATGATTACACTATCATCTAGGATCTACTCACTGGGTAACATTGTGTCTTCTGCTATAGATATAATGGAACACGACTTGTCTATTTTACAACATTGACAATCACAATTGCAATCCATTCTATTATTAAGCTGGAGGCTGCAATCATTGCGTTCTGGCCAGTGCCCTGGCTATACATCAACAGTACGACTCTGTTTTCGGCATACAGTCTAATGGAAAGACAGATGTCAATGGCACGGAGAGATGAAAAATATACAATGCTACACATTGAAAATTGGACCAATTACCTTTCACCATGGCTGAGTCACCTTCCACAGAATGGTTAATCCATGGCTATATTACACTTCCAATCACACATTCCAATTCCAGTATTGTCTTTCATACCAGCAGGTAGGCAGGTACGAAGCGTTGGGAGAAGGATAAATACATGAGTCTTGGGATTTACCATACAGATTTAGATGCAGGAATGTGGACACTGAAGTTTTTCTCAGCGGTTCAGACTGTTAAACTGCTTTAAGTGGGTCTCTAGTTTGCAATGATATTTTGCTTCACAGAGCCTGCAATGCTTTGGTTGCCAACTTATCCTGTAACTTGAAGGGTTCCCTAGCTGCCATGATTCATCCGTTGTTCAAGCTGCTTTCGAATGGAAGCTATTTGATGCTAAATGATCAAGGTTGTTGTGGGATTGTACCAGGCATCGCATATCTAGTAACAGTAAGTTCCAGGGTTCCTTTTTGGATGCAAGTATTGTTTCCACCAACCCACACAGTTAGGGAGGCGACCCTATGGCCTTCATTGAATGTTTCCTATATGCGGTTTAATTCTCTCAGCAAACTGAAAGCCATGCTTTTTCAGAAGGGTGTGGCCTTAACCTCAGCCTGAGAGACTTTTCATCTCCAGGTTGCTAGTCTTCAGCTGAGATACAGGCGCTAGTCCGTACGAACTTCCCGCTCCATTTCGGGGAAATCGTTCATTGCATCTTTAACATGTCTGATACGAGGGGTATTGTGCACCTATTTAAAAGCATAGGTTCTTAACTGTTAAGCACCTTTCAGACAATTTTCGGACTTATTCCAGCATTTATACACTCCGTAATGGGAAGTGTTTTTGAAGGGCTTCTGCTGGTCCTGCTACTTGTAGTGGGTATCCTGGTTTTAATTTTCCTGCTACGAAATGGTTCCTCCAATGGCTACGCAGTTCCTCCAGAGATAGAAAAAGCACTCCTGGAGTGACATTGCCGTGAATGCATGGTACTCCATCTGGGCACACCTCAGCTTCGGGAGCTAAGCGAGCATGGGTTCCTTTCAGTCAGACCATTCTGGGTTGACTGCATCTTGCCTGTGCTCCGCTGTCTATTCTGCAGATTCAAATGCGTGTTGGACATATGTCTGACCCTTCCATTGTTTGCGCCACCGGACATACTACTGGACCCCTTAAAGGCCCATGTATTACAGTGTCCTCAGCGTATTCCCATGTTGATGACGGCATTCTTGGAGCCTCCACGGGCGGGTTCCACTCCTGTCGGAATGGACAACGGCTCTACAACAAGCACACAGGTTTCGAGTGTTTCCTCGGAGGCCGCTGTGGGAACTGAAGATGATCACCTTTGCTCCATGTTACAGGGACCGTCGTCTGCGAATGCAAGTGACAGTGATGTTGATTCTCTCACACAGGACACATAAACAAATGACTCTGTGTGATGGGAACAATTCGGCCTTTTTCCATAACAAGATAAATTGGAATTTGAAAAACATCGTTTTGTTTTATTTTTTCTCTCTCCTGCTCTCGCTGAGCACCATGGCTTTCGATGTGCTCAGCTGGTCTAACTGTATATTGACTATTTAGAGGACTTATAGAGTTTTTTAACTTTTTAACATCATTTTTTACATATACCATATTTTTAGATGTTTTTACACTGGTTTTTATAACAAGGTTTTAATGCTTTTTAGACAGGCATATTTTAGCATTAGTTGACCTTATCGTCCTTCGGATGACTAGTGAGTGTTATGTACCCCACTGTACCCCAATCTAGGCCTAGGTAGCTACATAACCTTTTACCTACATTTGTCTTACCTTGCTCTGCATAACGGTTCTAGCACTGACCTTTTACCCAGTTATGTGCTGAATAAATGTTCATAAGTTTCTTGGAAACTAGCCTCATTTATTATGCACGAGGATTCTTGAAAAGTCCCTGCATATGACGTACGTAACAGCATAGACATATTCTATGTAAAATGTCATGGTCATCTTCATCCTAGGGCGAAAGAACTACTTTGCATAATCAAAGGTATTGTTCTAGGCTCATTTACATAATCATACTTACACCACATCGATTACGTAAGGAACCCCGAGGCTATCTTTATGGTATAAAAGACTCATACCAACACTAGATAGACAGAGGGGAAGCTGCACGCTGACACAAGACGTTGAGGTCCCAGCCTGCAGAAGCTCCAGCACGCAGTGGTATGACATCCCTTGAGGGGTGTCCAACTTGAGACCAAGGGGGTCATTATGATTTCGGGCGGATCGCCGCCACCCGTATGGCGGTGGCGATCCGCCCGCCATTTTTGACCGCCCGCCGAACATTTCCCCCGCCATATTACGATGGTGGTGGGGACACAGGCGGACGGAAAGACCGTACGCCGGTTTTCCGCCGGTAGGCAATCCGCCCGATTGCCTACCGGGCGGAAAAGGCCTGCAATATGGTGGCGGTGCCTTGCAGGCACCGCCATCCATATTAGGATGATGGCGGTCACATGCCTTTCCATGGCGGAGACTCCGCCATGGAAAGGCATGCGGAGAATGCCTTTGGGGACCCATTGTGGGCCCCCTGGGGGGTGGGGGGCTGCACTTGGGGGGTACCCATGGTACCCCCCAACATTGGCATGCACAAGGTGGCAGGCACCGCACGGTGCCTGCCACCTTGTGCCTGCCAATGCACACAGTGCATTCCCAGCATTGTGGCGGGTGGTGCTGTGGGTCAATTATGCCAAGTTTGCATGTTACCATGCAATGTTTGAGTTTTGACTTAAGGTTGCACAATGTGACTGCACAGGGTGGTGTGCAACATGGGGGTATCACCATCTTGTTTTGTGCGTTGCTTGCATATGATGTTTGTGTGTATGGCACTAAACTGAACCTACGTCTCTGTCTCTTGCAGCATCTACCGAGGGCACAGAAGGACAGGGGACGGACACCAGTGGTGAGGCATCAGGCACGACTGCTTCACATGAGCACACTGACACTGATGTGACCAGCGCCTCGGAGGGGGACAGGAGCGTGCTTGAGGAATCACAGCCAGAGACACCAACCTCAACCTCATCTGATGCCAGCGGTGACTCCTCGATGTTGGCGGGCACAGAGAGTGGGAAATCTGCCTCCTCTTCCACCACACATCGTCCAGTGCCCACCCTCCCAGCTACTTCCACTAGTGCTGCCCGTGTTCGCACCAGTAAGAAGGGAAGAGTGTCCTTACCCCCAGGCACCGCTGCCCCTGCCCCTGTCTCCCCTGCTGCCCTCAGTGTTGAGGCTGTGGACCTTTTGCGCCAGCTGTGTGTGGGTCAGACAACTCTCCTGAATTCCTTCCTAGACTATGACAAGAAGTTGGCACAGGTAGTTGCCTTCATGGAGGGCATTCATTCAGACGTGGGTGGGCTACACAGGACTGTCCAGTCTTTGACCTCCACAGTGACGGCAGCCATTCGGCTGTCACAGGCTCAGAGTCCAGCTCCAGTCCCTTCGGCCACCCCCCTGCCAGTGGCAACATCTGACGAGAGTGACCACACACCACAGCCCCCAGGCTCAAGGTACACCACACGCAGCACACAACAGCAGCACCCCAAGTGGGCCAGAGCACAGACACCATCCCCCAAACAAACCAAAGTCACACCGGAGCGCAAAGGCAAAAGACCTTCAGGTGACACTCAGGGGCATCAAGCCAAGAAGCAGGCCTCAGGCTCACATGCCTCAAAATCATCCCCATCCAAGGACACTCCCGTCCCAAAAGTGTTTCCCAAAGACAAGCAGACAGTTGCCGTGCCTGCTGTGAAGCTGGTGCCTGCTAAGAGTCCGCAGAAAAAGTCCTCTAAGGCAGATTCACCCACAACCTCAACTCCCACCCACACCCCTGTGAAGCTGGGAAAGGAGGGCACTGTAGGGGGTTCACCTGGTCAACAGGGGATGGAGGGGAAAAGGCAAGGCCAGGCTAAGCGTACCGCCAGATCCAGCAGATCCCCAGAAGGAGGGCCACCACCTGGACCTGATGCACCTTTGGTGGAGAGTGTGCCTGTTGTGCCCGCCCCACCTCCCACTCCTACCAAGACCAAAATTACCTATCGAATCCCCAAGAAGTGGAAAGGCACCCCTCCATATTCTCCCTCACACACTGTGTCTCACAGCAGCATGTCTCCGCCTCCACGTGCCACCACACCACCCGGTACAAGCAGCCCTCCGGCTCCCAAAGCCACTGATGCCTCTACCTCAGCTGGTCCTCTCTCTCCCAGGTCCAGTCCTCCAACTGGGCCCGACAATCAGCCACCTCCCAGTTCGACTGACAGCCAAGTCTGAGGCTAAGTCCCCCTCTCACACCTGTCTCTCCCACAGCGGTGCCTGGACTGCCCATTGTTATCCCCCTAGCTGTGTTGCTGACCATGGCAGTGTACGGTCTCACCCATTCCCTGTGCAGGTTCTCATGCACACATGTGCCTACTTTGAACTATGGACTGGCCACCGGCCTTGCTGTTTTTCACTTTGTTTGCCCATTCCCTGTGCAGGTTCTCATGCACACATGTGCCTACTTTGAACTATGGACTGGCCACTGGCCTTGCTCTTGTCTACTTTTGATGCCTATCTGGGTAATATGTAATAAAGTCAGTTACTCCTGTTGTCTGCTTTGTCAGTGTCCTTGCTAAATAAAAAATGTTTTATGTATGGGTATGGTTTAATGTGACACATGCTCTGTATGCAACTTTAACTTTGCCAATGCCTTGTTTCACTTTTTCAGAGTTTGCCAGAGGTGACAGGCACTTCAGTTCTTCTTGACTCTGAGGCTTGGGGGTGCAATGATGGTTGTTTGTGATGACCTAATGCTATCCTAATCATTCTATGGTCAGGTTTGCTAAATTGTACACATGTCATGTTAGGATGCACTACCAGCACAGAGGGGAATTCTATCCACAGGATTGCAGGCAGGCTGGCCAGGGTCCATCATGTCTGTGTGCTCTTTCTTGATGTGTGAACAGCAGTGTTGGTGTATGGTCATCTTGTGATGGCCTGTCTTCCTAGTCACATGGGTACATTTGAATGTGTGCACTTGAGTGGTCATGAAGTGTGAAGGGGGTGACTTGGTCAGTAGTGTTGATGTGTGTGTGCCCCTGCAATGCCAACTGCACACATGTATCACCCAGGAGCTGAGTGCCTGTTTGTTTGATTTGTCAGCCCTGTGCTTGTGATTGTGTGCACATGTGGGAGTTGTAGGTTGTGCACTGTGCAGTGTGTTGGTGTGTCCTTGCACTCCTGGGGGACACCTACTTGTTGTTGCTGCCAGTTGTGAGTATGCAGAGTGTGTGACAGCCAAGTCTGTGCTGTGTTTTGTTGATCAGCCATGTGTCTTGTTACTGTTTGTGCTCACTGTGCAGACCTGCTCAGCCACACTGACATTGTTGGTGAGTTTTCTCATGCATTGCTGTCACTTGAGCCATTTATGGCTCCAGTATGGTATGTGGGATGAGGAGTCATACCATCCCCTAGCTTTGCTTCTGATGCCTACCCATTGCGAGTGACTCCTCCATGTATTTGTGTATAGTACACTCCTGACCTGTCCACTACTGACGTACACACCACTTCACTCTCATGTCACCTATCCCCTTGGGTTGCCAGTGTGTGAGCCTCCCCACCACTTCATTTGTTACACTATGCTTTGTGGTGCTGATATGTGCACAGGACCAATGTGCCACTCAGGACATTTTCACATATGGTTATGTGTGATTTTCTTGTACTGGTTTGCAGTCATGGTTGCTCATGTGCAGTGCAACTGTTTGTGCTGCACAGTCCTCTGTTCATGTTGTTTGCACCTGGGTGTCCTTGAGTTGTGCATCTGTGAGTGTTGGGTTAAATGTATGTGTGTTTGCTGAGGTACTGCTACCCTTCCAGAGTGTGATGTTGTCTGTGTGCTGTGCTGATTTGTGTTGTGGGAGTACATGGTGTGACACTGAGATGTGTGTGCTACTGATTTGGTTGGTGTGCACACACTGCTTGGCCTGCATGCAGTGCTGTCAGTGTATGTTGCCTTGTACTTGCCTGGTGTGCATCCCCTGATGTCCAGCTGAGTTTGCAATGTGATGGATTGGCATGTGCATCTGTTGTGTTTTTGTTGTGGATGTATGCAGTGTTTGGGCTGTGTTGGCTCTTTCTGCTGACAGATGCTCTGTGTGTGATGTTCTATTTGCATTACATTGTGTGTGAGTTGTTTGTGCATTGTGATACATTCAGATTTGTGTTGCAAGTGTAGTGTACATTACTTGTGTGTGTATCACATGCAGCAAGTTATATTCTGGTTGCTGGCCTTGTTTTGAGTGCACACTAGTGCTATGTCCTCCTATCTTTGACCTGTCACTTGTCAGGATTGTGCATGTGCATGCATGTGGTACACTATGACACCATGTTGACTTGATGGGTGGTGTGGTGTGTCTGTCTGTGTTAGCTTATTGTCCCATTGATCCCAGTTTGTGTTCATGATTGTTTTGAGATGATGCACTTCTTGTTTGTGTTGGGGTACGGTGTCTGTGCATTGGTCCTGAGTGACAATGTTGTGTACTCCTGTTCTGTCTGGGGTCCCATGGCCTTTCCAATGTTTGGCTGGCCATATGTGGGCTTGTTGGACGTCTGTGTATGTTGTTTGTGAGGTTTGTGTTTGGCTATTGTTTTTGTGCCAGCATTGGTTCAGGCATCCCTGAGTGTGTGTGTGATGTTTGTGGATGCACACCAGGGAGTGTGATTGGTTGTCAGTGTACTCACAGGACCTCATTTGCACCATTCTGTGTGTATGACACTCGTGTTGAGTGCTGCAGGTGTGAGGTGGGTAGAGGAAGGGTATGTGTGAAAGATCAAACTTGTGTTTAACAGTCATGGAGTGTGACAATGAGCCATGTGTGTTGTGCTGATGACATACACATGTCAAGTAAGTTGAGACAGATGTGTGGCTGATCACTGTTTGACTTCAGACACTTCCTATCATTCCTGTGCCTATGCATGGCTTGCCTTGCTGTCTCCCTGAGTTGTTGCACAGAGGTCACTGTGGTTTAATTTCACTCACTGTGCCAGCCATGTCTGATTTGAGTGCCTAAGGGTGGTGTGATATGTTCCTTCTCTTGCATGTGATGTACACATGCTTTGTTGGCTTGCTCCATGGCTTTCCAGCACTGTCCACCTCACTTTTGGCTAGCCCATTTATTGTCCTCCATTGCTGCTGACATCTGGTATTTTTATGTGGCTGTGTGTCAGTGTGGGGTGTGTCTGGGTGACTTGACAGGCAGTGTGTACAGTTAAGTGGTTGTTCATATGCAGTGTGAGTGTTCATTTTGTGATTGGACTCAGTTTGCTTGACATGAGTGGAGGGTAGGTGTGAGGAGGAGGGATGCCCTGCCCCTGAGCTTCTGTGCAGGGTGTTCCTCTTCACCCCCACCTTCTGAGACAGGCTCCCTGGTTGTTTGGTGTGTGTGGTGCAGGGTCTGGGTACACCTGGCTAGTTAATTGTGCAGGGGGGGCACAGGAGGAGCACACAGCATGTCCCCTAATGGGTGGGGGGGTGTAGTGTGTGAAGGGTGGAGGTGGGGCCCTATGATCTTTGTGGACTGCCCATGCCTGGCGCTGGCCCTGCCTACTACATTGTGCACATGTTTTCACGCGTCTGCACCGCTGCGGTGACGTGACCGGGACATTGCTGTGATTTCGCGGTTGATGGGTGGCCCGGATGCGGAGGGGTGATTTAGTGACAGGTAGGACATGTGTGGGTACACTTGGGGATGTGTTCCTGTCCCCCCCAAAGTGTCTGATGTGGACAGGAACCGTATGTCAGCCCAGGAGTTGTGTGTTGTGGTTGTGTGCGGAGTTGTGTGATTGCGTACCTGCGGCGTTGTCCGCGACGGGCCATTATTTCCTGTTAGTGGATCAGGTACAGCACCGGAAAGGCGTGTAGAGCTGGATCCATTGTGGTCGGGACCGGGTGGAGGTGACCGGGAGTCTGGTTTCGTGCTCCGCTGTCATGCTTCCACCGTCTCTGGTTGGATGGTTTCTCCGCTGCGGTGTGACGGGCTGTTTGGGGCATCGTGATTTGTACGGCGGACGGGACATCATTCCGCATGGCGGTGGGTCTCTATTGGCTCACACCGCCGCAGTGGCATGCGCCAATTTGTGGCAGTTCACGGCGCACCGCGGCGGACGGGATATGGGCTATGTTTACCCATTGTAATATGGCGGGCGAGTGGACCGCTGCTGGAGTGCGGTAAATGGCATTTTCCGCCAGCACCGCGGAGGTGCCTCCGCCCGCCATCCTAATAAGCCCCTAAGTGAGCATGGTTGACTGAGCGAAAAGTACTGTACTGTTTCCATGATCCCTGAAGGATTAATGGTTGTCATGTTCGATAGTTGCCAGAAACTATTTGCTCCTTGGTAAGGTTAAGGGGCATATGGTGGCAGTGTGAGCTAGCTGGTCTAAAGGCTGACATATCCTTTGGGGGTGTATGGAATCAGCCTGGACATCAATCCATTAGTTAATGTCGTCTAAACGTGCAGATCCTATGTATTATTAGGAACTACATGACACACCTTGGCCTATAAGAAGGTGGAAATTGAAACATGTAGTTCAAGTGTAGAGCCAGATACTGTGGGGGACCTTATTCGAATATTTCTGTTATATAAGTTTCAGCCCAGCATGTATAATCCAGCACTGTATCAGGAACTTGTCTTTGGTTTTTATTAAGCACTTGCACTTTACCTTAATAACCACTTGTGGGCAATCTAACATTTTAACAGGATCCTGGACCTGACTTGGATTTAGTATGGTAGGGGATGCTGGGGTTTAAATGGATGTGGTGCCAAATTGATACCTAACACTCGCCCCTTGCCCCCCTTCCAGCCCCATCAAACACCTAATGACTCCAAGTTGTTGGAGTGAAGCAGGCTTTGTAATTACCTTGTGGTACAATGTTTCTTACATAATGGTTTGTGCATAGTGGCTAAACAGTTCTTAATTGTTTTTTTAAACATGTTTTAATTATACTGTCCTGCGAAACATTTGAGGGGATAACGTAATGGGTCTCCCAAAACTGTCTAAGACAGCCTGGAATTCTGCTTTTGGGGTTCTCTAGGATTATAATGCTGGAGGCCCCTAGGGCAATGGTTGGGTCCATGTCCAGTATAGGTTTGAATGTTTCCGACTAACATGGTGGACCAGGATAGCTTTTTGTCTGCGGTTTGCACGCACCTGTGCGATCCACTAGTGGTCTGTTTTATCCAAGCCATGATGCTTGTATGTGTATACATTTTTATTGGAATTATTTGTAGTTGTTATATATGTTGTATTTGTACATGACTTTTATGGCCTCCGGCCAAAATAAAGTACTTTTGACTTGACTGGGGGTCTAGACTTCATTGGTCCATTCTGTCCGTTACCCAAGCCGGAACGTTATGCTGCTTTACAGGTGATCGAATAGATCGAAGTGTTATGTATGCTAAATATTACCACTCAAGCCACCATCACTGAGTAGAAAGTCATCTTTCCAATAGAAAGTATTCCTTTGAGTTTAATACCTGAAAATGGGATGCTACTGACACCAAGAGAAATGAGACAATTTCTGAAAAGGTGTGGGATCAAACATTTATACACTGTGTTATACAGTCTACAAGGGAGTGTTCATGCGGCGAGGATAAACAGGTTAGCTAAAGGTACCATGGAGTTGGCAATGCGTTCTTGGATAAATGTCCAAGAAGCCTTAAGGGAAATGGTGTAGGCATATTGCACAAAAATAAAGTAATTGACTAGAAAGTACCCTTTTGAGATGGGAGGGAGAGGTCTCCTGGGACCAGGCTGGTGCCAGGGTAGATGCGGACAGCTGTACCCAAAATGAAGCGTGGGTTAGCAATGAGGTGAACGCTGCACATACAATTCTTGTAGGGAATTGGTGAAGTTTAAGGTTAAACCTGCTAAATTGAGTCAAGGGGTCTCTAAATTCAAGGGTCAAACAAAGTAGCAGCTGTAGGAGGAAATTAGGTAAGGCTCCTTAGTAGACTAATATGGAACTTGAAGTAAGTAGCTTTGTTTTAAAAAAGTGGAGCTTACAAAGAAATGGAGAGCACAGATGAAGGTTATAGAGGATGGTCATTCATGGAGGATGTCGACTTTTGCAGTCCTGTGGGGCAAAGGAGGATCTTAAATGATCAGGTGAGCACGATCAGCCCTGCTGGTAATGAGGCTGGTGATGATGCTGTCAATGATTCTTCAGCTAACTTCTAATTGAATCACCTGTGGGAAGACAAGAATATGGCATAAGATCTCGCAGACCTCCAGGATGGTTGGAAGATTTTGTATGTAATTAACTGCATATGCTTATCAGTTTGTGCTTGTTAACACATATTCAGCACTGTCTTCTTTGTCTCATGTGTGGTGCATGTGTATGTCAAGGGGTTATTTTTGTGGTGCATGTCTTGTTTTGTACTGGTGTGTGCAGTAGTATGGAGATCGTTGTCCTGTGGTTGTGTGTATCATATATATATGTAATCAATAATTAATTCTATACATGAAGAGAGGCATTCTATGTATGAAGAGAGGAGATATGCGGTAGCTTTATTTTACATGGAGTGTTTTATGAGCGTACATTCCTATGGTCATTGAGTTCCATATTTTTGTTATTGGAACTCTGGTTCAGTTGAACTGTGGTGCCTGGTCTTGAGGGCTCTACAGGGTTGATGCGAATAATCTAACTTCAATCCCATTAGACATCTGCTTAAAATTTTACGCCAAAACTGCTTTTTGTGCCAATCTACCCATGGTTAGTAAGCACAGGTTAATTTAGTGACTTTTTGTGGTTGATCCTGCAAGGGATTATGGCTGTTGCTTGCCCAGGGCTCACACCCCACTCAGCCAACAACCCATGTTTTCACACATTAATTTCACAGTACATGGCAGATAACGACCTCCGACAAATGGGTCCTCAGCATTATTCAAAAAGGCTACAAGATCGAGTTCTCCTCTCCTCCTCTTTCTTCAGGGATCATTCATACTCCTGTGCCAAGATTTCAGGAGAAGATGAAAGCACTGAAGGAAGGCATTTTTTCATTGGTTCAGAAGACAGCCATTGTCCCTATCCCAAAAGAAGAGGCGAGAAAGGGAACATATTCAATTGTGTGTCTTGTGCCAAAGCTACTGGGAGGTTTTTGAATTGTGACAGTTCTAAAGGTCTTGAGCAAGTCTGTGGAAAAATCCCTTTCAAGATGGAGACCCTTCAAAGAATCATTCCTTTATTAGAGCCGAACTCCTTCCTAGCCATGTTAGACTTGATGGACGCATACTTACATGTTCCGATGTACAAGCCACATCAGAGATTCCTTAGGTTCTGTGTAGGGGGGCAAACATTGGCAATATAGAGCCCTCCTGTTTAGTTTTCAGTCATCTCCAATGGTGCTCACGAAGGTGGTAGCTCCTCTGGTTGCCCATCTTCATTTCAAGGATGTGTGAATCTTTCCTTTCCTTGACAACTGGCTGGTTGACATACCTTTAGTTCTGATCTTAAACCACCATCTCTCTATGACCATTGCTACACTAAATCAGCATGGGTTTCTATTAAATCTACCGAAATGCCACCTTCACCTTTTATCGGATCTTGTGTTTATCAAGGCAAGGTTCAACACTTGTCAAGACAAAGTCTTCTTTCTCATGGAGGGAATTGTGCAACTTCAAACCCTGCTGAGAGCTTTGCTTTTGCACAAGGAAGCCACCTAGTTCAAATACCAGAACTTCAGGGCCATATGGCAGCTTCGGATTTTCACAGTCCTGTGGGCGAGACTGCATTTTAGACCACTGTTGTGTCATCTATAGAACCATGGACCCTTGTCAGTCAGGAATTTGAACTTGTTGATCCCAGTCTCTACAAACATCAGGTTGGACCTGCAGTGGTAGATGTATACAAACAACTTCTGCAAAGGAATGATGATGCATCTGGAACCTCCATTAGTTTTGACAACAGATGCAAGCTCTGCGAACTGGGACGTTACTTTGGAGGATCTCTCAGTCCCAGCAAAGAGGTCCCAGATGGAGGGTAGAAGATCCTCGAATTGGATAGAGCTGATGGTGGTCTATCGAGCTCTCCAGCATTTACAACATCAGTCGTTCCACCACAATGTGTTAGTAAAATCGGACAACACGGTGACTGTGGCCTATAATCAATCACAAGGGGAATACCCGTACCCGATCGCTGAGCCTGGTGGTCTGCAAAATGGTATAAACACATGCGGTGTGGTGCTTTTTAAAAAATAAGAGCAACTTTTGACAATCTCTACCTTGTCTATAATCACGGAAAAAATTATCCGAAAATGACCACTAGCAGTGGAATATAATCTTAATCGTGCAGTGGTAAATTAAAAATGTCCTTAAAAACAATGGCGGAGAAAGAATCTCATAGCTTACGTGAATCGCAAGATAGCAATACCCCATGGACCCTGCCGGGGGGCGTTGCCTATAGTCAAACCCTGGAAATGAATAAATCGAGAGTTTTGAGCAACAACCCTAACTGGTGGTAGGTTAGCGTAAAGTCCGATCAGGCAGTCTACTTACTCCGTCAAGGTCAAACACCTGCCACTGGCACCTACTCAGTCCCGGCTCAGAATCCCGGAGATAAAGAGGCTGCCGGCCCGGGTGTTTTTAAACAGCCGGTATCTCTGGCTTGTTTCCGCGTACGTCATCACACGGAGGCGTGGTGACATCAACACGTCTAACTCGTTCTCGGACGAGTTAACCCTTACATTCCTAGGGAGGTGCGAACCCGTCTCCTGTGATTTACGATACAACCAAAATATACAGGACCAGTGTGTAATTGAATTGCTGCGAATAAAAATATGATCACACTCCGAGCGATGGGCCACTTATTTCGCTTAAAAATGATTGTGCTTTAGGCATGTGGTGGGCAACATCTTTGGCTTTAAGTTGTGCTATAGTTCCTCAGGTATAAAAGTGAACTACGGCAGACAGGCAGTTCCCCCAACAAATTTCTTCATATTGCCCATTTGATTGTACTCACGAAATAATGGGTGTTAATACAAAAATCAGATGTTTATGAATAGTAGTATATGCTGCACAACACTAACAGAGTATTTAAGGTTCCCTCTAACATATTAATCTAAGGACCATTCTTTTTCAGGGTGAATTAGGACAGATGTTACCCGTGTGTGTAGACTAAGAACCACTATCTGTGTCTATGAAAAGTAATGTACGCAGAACATCACTAACAGATAATTTTATGTTCCCTCAAACACAATCATCAAGGGATCATTGTCTACTATGGTGATGTTGGACCCATGATAATGCTGTGTGTAGATAAAGGACCACTAACACATGATCAGTGTGGTCAGGTCCTAGGTTCATATACGGTTGGAATACCCAATAATGGTGGATCACTTTTGGTTCAGTGTGTTCCACGAAATGTTGTCGTTGAGACCATGCTTATGGGCTGAGAGCCTATGTATCCATCTCTGTTCTTTTTCCAATAATGGCTTTTGTGCATCCCTGTGGTCCTGATTTGTTCAATGACTGTCCATCTGAGGTCATTTGTAGTATGTCCTATCTGTAGGAAATGATCTGTCATTTTGGTGGTGTTTCTCTTACACCTAGTATTACTGCAGTGTTCGCAGATGCGTTGTTTGACCTTTCTGCTTGTCATCCCTATGTATCTCAAATCACAGGGGCATGTTATTAGGTACACTACATTTGTTGAGTTACAATTAGAGTGTGCTCATAGTACCCAGGTCTTGTTGGGTTCCAAATCCAGACTCTTGTTCGGGGACGTCAGATGACATACACTACAATTTCCACAGGGAAATTGTCCAGTGGTTGTGTTCTGTACAAGAGGCTTAAGGAAGAAATCACAGAACCGTGATAGTGGTTCTAACAAAGAGTTTATCCCCTAGACGATTGGTCGTTCTGGGGGAGGGGATCTATTTTTATGTATCTTTGGTAACGTGTAGGAATAGGGGATCCTTTCTTCCCCCATTACCAAAAAATCCGCCTCCTTTTTAGAGATGTGGCCACTTGTTTCTGCCAAGTCAACCAGGACTTTGATCTTATTTCTTAGGGCCTGAGTGGGGTTGGATTTTAAAATCTCGTAGTTTTCCTGTCGTCCAATAATTGATGACACTCCCTTTGGTAGTCCAATTCATCCTGTAGAACCAATCCTCCACCCTTATCCGCCTGTTTAATCACTATTGAGTCATTGTTTTGCAATTGCTTCAGAGCTATAGATTCTTCTTTGCTCATGTTATGAAAATGAAATTTCTCTTCCATGTTTTCCATGTCGTTAAAAACAGCCTGCTCTATAGGTGTGGTGTTTTGAGGGGGACAAAATGTGGATTTTAATCTTAATCCAGTGTCACGTGAGTCCATGGTGTATTCTCTAGGAGTCTGTTTTTCGAAGAAAGCCTTTAACCTCAGCTTTCTGAAGAACCCGGAGAGTTCACAGTGCAAGTTGAATTTATCAAGGCGGGCAGCTGGAACAAAACCCAAACCTTTATTTAGTACCCTCTCTTCAGTAGTTGTTAGGGTCAGGGATGATAAGTTGGTTATCAGACCCTGTGAGTGCTCGTTGCTGCTTGTGGCTCCCTCATTTTGCTCCTGGTGTGATTCCCTACTGGGCCATCCTCTTCCCAGTGTACCTGGTTCGTCCCCTTTCTCCTTCCTCTTCCTCTTCGGCCCCTCCCTAAAAAAGGAGGCCTGTTCTGTGTTTGTGCAAAGGCTGGGTTCCAGCCAAACATTGGATGTTGGGGAGGTGGATTGAAATGGTCCGGGAACCCTCCCATTACAGGTGCTGGATAGTTCTGCCAGGGTTGCTGACAATTCTGGGGTCTGTTCCTACCTCTCTGTCTTGATATGTAACTCCCTCCGCTCGAGCCACTGTTGGTGGAGAAGTTATCGTTAGAGAAATCAGAATTCCTGTCAGTTTTAGTAGGTGGTTTAAAATCCGGGTCGGCATAGTGGTATGTTTTAGTGTAGGAGAAACGTTTAAGGTCTTTTTGGAATTTTTTGATTTTTGACTGGGTTAGGTTGTCTTTGTACTCATTAATCTCCTTATTCAGTTCATCCAGCCTCTTTTTAAAAGCTGTAATTGTAGTCTTAAAATGGCTCTGTCTGGATTTCTGTGAGCATGGCTTCAGATAATCTCACAGCCGTTTTAATAATTAGGACTATCCAGTCCCATGTGCAATGCCATGCAATTTGAGCCCAGTCTTTTCTAAATGTGGCATCTTCCAAAAAGATGCGGGGTGCGTTTGTTACTATGAGGCCCCTTGGTGCTGTTTTATTACGTAGGTACTCGGTAAGGATAGTATCATGTAGGATTGTCCTAATCCTATTTCTTTTTTGTTCTGTCAATTTTTCCCAGTCTGTTGTTTGGGCAATTGTCTGGGCTATGTTGGGATCTGCGAATACGGAGGGTCCCAAAAGGATTCTATTCACCTCCTCATCCGTGAAAGTTAAGCCTTGGTTCTCCGCCATGTTTGAAAGGTATTTCCAAAAGATAATCCTCCCAAAAAAATGTTCTTTTGATCTCTCGCAGCTGTGCGCTGCCACAATCACAAATCAACAAAAAGAGAGAAAGGGTATACTGGAACTACTCCTGGTCCCCTAGAGATATACAACAACAACAAAGTAGGAGTAATTCCAAGGAAGGATTACTGCTAACTGTGGTAAAAAAAAGGAAAGCAATTCCTTTTTATGAAGAACCCTCACCCACCAACCTAGCTGGTGGCATGCTTCATCATAGGGTTCCCACCCGAGGCGCAGAGTGCCTCTCGGGAGTGCTGCGATGCCTGAATTACAGTGGAGCGGGATTTTTTGTGCAAGGTGAGTGAAACTTGAAAGTGATTTTTAAGATTGCCTCTATAACTCCTGAAAGTCTTTAATGGTGGGGTTATAGGACAAGATTAAAAACAGAGTTGGTGGATGTCTTCTGTGGCTTTCTTGGTCACAGACATCCGTTATCAAATAGTGGCAAGGTCTACATGTTTCAGCCTCTTCGCACATGGTAGCAAGGCTTTCTTCAGGACCGGTGAAATAGAACTGAGTGCGCACGCTAAGGTGCTCTCATGAAGTGTTTTTTAAAACAGAAAAACTTATGGTTCTGTCATCAACGATTTGTTCTGAAAAACAAAACAACATGATATAAAGCATCTTTCATTCAAGCAAATCATGTATTCCACAGTAGTAAACACGTAGTTAGGTTCACCACCACTCAGGCCCTAAGAAATAAGATCAAAGCCCTGGTCGACTTGGCAGAAACAAGTGGCCACATCTCTAAAAAGGAGGCAGATTTTTTGGTAACGGGGGAAGAAAGGATCTCCTATTTCTACACGTTACTAAAGATACATAAAATAGTTCCCCTCCCCCAGGACGACCAATCGTCTCGGGGATAAACTCTTTGTTAGAACCACTATCACGGTTCTGTGATTTCTTCCTTAAGCCTCTTGTACAGAACACAACCACTTACCTGAAGGACATGAAGAGTCTTTTGAATCTTCTAAAAGAAATCAATGTGGAGGGGGACTCCACTTTTCTTGTGAGTCTTGACATCGAGAGTCTGTACACGAGCCTCCCCAGGACGACACAATTGTGGTCATCAGCTGGCCTCTAGCTGAGACCACTTGGGAGTATCGGACCCGCAAAGCATTTATTATTGAATGCGCTAAACTGGCCCTCAAGGAAAAAAATTCCGAATTTGAAAGGGACCTGTTCCTACAAATTAACGGGACTTCGATGGGCAGCACTTTTGCCCCTAGTGTGGCAGGACTGTATGTCTATGACTTCGAGAAGAAGTTTATCCTCCCAGCTGAGAACCCTTACGGTAGCCACATAACCTTCTGGAGAAGGTATATTGACGATGTCCTATTGATCTGGCAAGGACCGAGAGATGAGCTCCAAGATTGTCTGGAGTGGATCAATGGACTGGACAGGAACCTAAAATTCACCCACTCAATTGACAAAAAAAATGGTCTTTCTGGATATAACCATCACTAAAGAGCAATGGCAGACTAGAGACCAGAACATATCATAAACCTACCTCTAAAAATAATTTGCTGAAATTCGATAGCTTCCACCCTAGGGCTTTAAGGGAAAACCTAACTTATGGCCAATTCCTCCGGCTGAGGAGGAATTGTAGCAAACTGGAAGAATATCAGACCCAAGCTGCTGATCTTTAAAAAAAACTGAAGACCCGCGGCTACCCAGATAAAATACTCAAGACCTGCCAAAAACGGGCTCGGAACCAACCACGGGATGTACTCCTCGAAGACAACCAAAGGTCCACGAATGAAGTCCCAGTCCCTTGTGTGAAAACTTTCAGTACTATTTCCAACCAGGTTACGAAGTCCATTAACAAACACTGGGGAATACTACAGACAGGCAACATGAAGTGGGAAAAACCTTTATTCTAATTTAAAAGAGCAAGGATCCTAAAAGACTTTCTAGTCTCTACACGCCCGAAGAAGGAGATCAAGGCTCAACCAGCCACAGTGCTTAACTCCTGGGGCCTCCCTAACGTGACTGGACACTTTTCCTGTGGAAATTGTAGTGTATGTCATCTGACGTCCCCGAACAAGAGTCTGGATTTGGGACCCAACAAGACCTGGGTACTACGAGCACACACTAATTGTAACTCAACAAATGTGGTGTACCTAATAACATGCCCCTGTGATTTGAGATACATAGGGATGACAAGCAGAAAGGTCAAACAACGCATCTGCGAACACTGCAGTAATATTAGGTGTAAGAGAAACACCACCAAAATGACAGATCATTTCCTACAGATAGGACATACTACAAATGACCTCAGATGGACAGTCATTGAACAAATCAGGACCACAGGGAATGCACAAAAGCCATTATTGGAAAAAGAACAGAGATGGATATATAGGCTCTCCAACCATAAGCATGGTCTCAACGACAACATTCCGTGGAACACACTGAACCAAAAGTGATCCACCATTATTGGGTATACCAACCGTATATGAACCTAGGACCTGACCACACTGATCATGTGTTAGTGGTCCTTTATCTACACACGGCATTATCATTGGTCCAACATCACCATAGTAGACAACGATCCCTTGATGATTGTGTTTGAGGGAACATAAAATTACCTGTTAGTGATGTTCTGCGTACATTACTTTTCATAGACACAGATAGTGGTTCTTAGTCTACACACATCAGTAACATCTGTCCTACTTCACCCTGAAAAAGAATGGTACTTAGATTAATATGTTAGAGGGAACCTTAGATACTCTGTTAGTGTTGTGCAGCATACACTACTAATCATAAACATCAGATTTTTGTATTAACACCCATTATTTCGTGAGTACAATCAAATGGGCAATATGAAGAAATTTGTTGGGGGAATTGCCTGTCTGCCGTAGTTCACTTTTATACCTGAGGAACTATAGCACAACTTAAAGCGAAAGATGTTGCCCATCACATGCATATAGCACAATAATTTTTAAGCTAAATAAGTGGCCCATCGCTCGAGCTGTGATCATATTTTTATATGCAGCGATTCTATTAGACACTGGTCCTGTATATTTTGGTGGTATCGTAAACCACAGGAGACAGGTTCGCACCTCCCTAGGAATGTAAGGGTTAACTCATCTGAGAACAAGTTAGACGTGTTGACGTCACCACACCTCCGCGTAATGACGTACGCGGAAACAAGCCCGAGATACCGGCTGTTTAAAAACGCACGGGCCGGCAGCCTCCTTATCCTCGGGATCTTGAGCCGGGACTAAGTAGGTGCCAGTGGCGGGTGTTTGACCTTGACGAAGTAAGTAGACTGCCTGATCGGACTTTACACTAACCTACCACTGGTTAGGGTTGTTGCTCAAAACTCTCGATTTATTCATTTCCAGGGTTTGACTGTAGGCAACGCCCCCCGGCAGGGTCCATGGGGTATCGCTATCTTTCGATTCACATAAGCTATGAGATTCATTCTCCGCCATTGTTTTTAAGGAAATTTTAAATTTACCACTGCACGATTAAGACTATATTCCACTGCTAGTGGTCATTTTCGGATCATTTTCTCTGTGATTATAGACGAGGTAGAGATTTGACGCAACTAGTTTCTCTCCTTGACAAGGAGGATTAGGCAATTGGCACTAGTACCCCGGATGAATAAACCACACATTGATTGTCACGAGTGTGAGCATGCACTGGAGTCAGATTTGGATTCTCTGTTGCCCGCAACACACGTTAGGTAACACGGGTGGAATAAATGATTGCAGATCCTGGCATGTGGATTTGTTTTATCGCACCTGATGAACCTAACTACGGGGCCGATTCACAGAACTAATCTGAGATAAAATCCTAAACTTACTACTTTTGGTATTCACAGAAGGCATTTAGTAGTAGTAAAGTTAGGACTCCTAACTTTACTACTACTAAACTGAGACAAAATCCTAACTTTACGACTTTCGGTATTCACAAAAGGCATTTAGTAGTAGTAAAGTTAGGAATCCTAACTTTACTACTACTAAATGCCTTTTGTGAATACCGAAAGTCGTAAAGTTAGGATTGTGTCTCAGTTTAGTAGTAGTAAAGTTAGGAGTCCTAACTTTACTACTACTAAATGCCTTATGTAAATACCAAAAGTAGTAAGCTTAGGATTTTATCTCAGATTAGTTCTGTGAATCGGCCCCTACGTGTTTACTACTGTGGAATACATGATTTGCCTGAATGAAAGATGCTTTATATCATGTTGTTTTGTTTTTCAGAACAAATCGTTGATGACAGAACTGTACGTTTTGCGGTTTTAAAAAACACTTCATGAGAGCACCTTAGCGTGTGCACTCAGTTCTATTTCACCAGTCCTGAAGAAAGCCTTGCTACCACGCATGAAGAGGCTGAAACATGTAGACCTTGCCACTATTTTATAATGGATGTCTGTGACCAAGAAAGCCACAGAAGACATCCACCAACTCTGTTTTTAATCTTGTCCTATAACCCCACCATTAAAGACTTTCAGGAGTTATAGAGGCAATCTTAAAAATCACTTTCACGTTTCACTCACCTTGCACAAAAAAACCTGCTCCGCTGTAATTCAGGCATCGCAGCACACCCGAGAGTCACTCTGCCCCTCGGGTGGGAACCCTATGATGAAGCATGCCACCAACTAGGTTGGTGGGTGAGGGTTCTTCTTAAAAAAGGAATTGCTTTCCTTTTTTATTTTTTACCACAGTTAGCAGTAATCCTTCCTAGGAATTACTCCTACTTTGTTGTTGTTGGTTTTTAATCCCTCTCATAAGTTCTTCAAAATCTAGTATAACCTGATCAGGTGGGACTTCTATATCAAGACAGATCATGAACTGCGGATATTTAGCAACAAGCAAGGTGTGAAGAAAATCACATCCCACCACCTTATCCCATTTTAAAATGTAACCATTATTTCTTGCCAGATCTGGCTTGGTGTGGGGCTTAAACTCCCACCGCATATTACAGACCAGGTAAGCATTGTTGGACTTGGCCCTGCTTGCAGGGTCATCCCGGAACTTTTTTGCCTTCCCCCTAGTTTTTTCCCAACATGAAATTGGTGGTTTACAATAAAACACAATGAATATGTATGTTTGGTGTGGTTGGGCGGAAAATAATAAATGCTGCGCAATGGTGTACGCAGGTTTATTTACACTGCTTTAGAAAATGTCACTTTTACCAGTCGCCATTTTGGTGTACTTTGTGCCTGCCTGCCTGAGGTGGGTTGCCGGTCTAGTGCTCGAAGTGACAGGGTGCTCTACACCTCCCCCACAAACCAGTTGGGACCGGTTTCCCCAGGGAGCCTTCCAGAAGCTTCTGGCCTTTTCCAGTAGGTGGGGTGAGGGGCGTATATATAGAGGAGCTGAGACTCCATGTGGGTGTGCTGTACTTGGACTTTGACTTGGAGGGGACACTCTGCCAGGAGGTACCGCCGCAAGGGCCTGCGCGCTGGCCCCAGTACCCCTCTGCTGTCCACAGGGCCAGTGAGAGACCTTTACTGGAGTAAAGACTGCTGTGTCCGGGGGAGTGCCACATTATGGGGGTTGACTGTTCCAAGGAACTGCTGTCCTGTTATGATGAGCTGCCCACTGCCTGCTGATCTTGCCCAGCATTGACTGTGCTCTCCTGCTTCCCTAAACCCAGCACCTGGTGAGCGCCATAACTTAATTCCAGCTCTGCCTGCTTTAGAGTGCCCTGTGAGCGCTTGGTCTGCCCAGGAGTGAGGAGCTGACGCCTGCAACGCTGTGCTGCCAAGGCGCTACAACTGTGCCCAGGAGAAGAGGAGCGGACGCCTGCAGCGCTGTGATTCCAAAGCACTACGAGGGAGTCCCGGCGTGTGGGATTCCCCCCCTGCCTGCTTGCTTGACAGCGAGAGCCCACCCCGCGTGCGGCCAGGGAGAGCTGCTGATTCAAAATTGCAGCGGGAGCCCACCCCGCGTTGTGCACCTTGGTCGCGGGTGCCCACCCCGCGTTATGCTTTTTAAAGTAGGCGGGAGCCCACCCCGCATTGCCGCTGCACTTTGAAACCGCCGAAGAAATCACCGCCGCGGCCCGGGGAGAAGAAGCGCCGCAAACGCGACGAGGAAGCCAGGCAGCCTGCCTGGAGGTGGGCGGAGCTGCGCAACGGAAGCCACTGCCGGCCGGAGTCAAGAGTACGGGTGGAAGGGAGGATGGGAGCCTACCCCGCCTCCCCAAGCGGAAAACCAGAAGCCCCGGGCCCCACGAGGGGTGGCCCGGGGGAAGTGAGGCGCCAGACGGGGCTCTCGTGTGCTGCGGAGAGCCCCGCGAGTCGGGAGCAGTACCGGAGGAAGTCCGGTGGCCAAGGAGGAGTAGCGCGAGGAGTCCCCGGGAGCTCCGGTGAGTGTGGAACTCCCCGGGTGCAGCGTCGGTGTTCCCGGAAGCATCGGGACACCGAGCCAATCTGCTTTTGTGCCAGTGAGCTGAACCGGACAAAGAGGATTCCCGGTGAGGGTGCGGGGGCGCTAGGGAGTACCGAGGGGGCCGGGGGTGGTCCCAGAAGTGCCAGTGCTGGTCTCCCTGTACAGCTGCGCCACGGCGGCGGGCAGCTGCAACGTGGTGGCAATCTGGTCACCCGGAGTCCCGGAGTGGGGCTCCCAATTGCACCGTGGTGCCAGTACTCTTTTTGGGCATATTTTTACCTTTAGAGTCCCGGAGGGGGCATCGGGGTACATTGTCGGTGCCGGCCCCGGTGCTGATTTCACAGCTGGCCCCGTCTGACAGTGGGCAGCTGCAACGTGCGGTCACCTTTGCTTGGGAGGCCCAGAGTGAGGCGTCAAGGGGCTCTAACTTGGTCAGAACTTGTTGATTGCAGACTTAACTTTCCTCAGCTGTGCCGCACAAGGGCGGGCAGCTGCAACGGTTGCGCCATTCGGAGGGTTAGAGTCCCAGGTTAGGGGCTCCCCGGGCACAGTGGCGCCACAGGCTCGACTGCAACGTTGGTGGCATGTATAATAGGCACATGATGATGCCATGAGGTACGTATGATTGGTTTAGGTCTGATTGTGGGACAATATATTCTTATGCCTAATGGTTTCATGCTAGTGAGGTGTCGCATGCTAATGTGTTTATACCCCACGTGACTTCTGCTGTTATGATGCATAATGTGGTTTTATGCCTAAGGTTGATGCCCAGATGTATTGATGTGTCCCTGGATGGCCCCTATGCACATTATTGGTGTTCGGTATAATGTGCTCACCACGGCCTGATGAGATGTGCAACTAAGGAAGGGGTTGTTGTATTCCTCTTAGGGTGTCCATAAACGGGCTTTCCAGTATCATGTCCTTATATAGGCACAATTCGCCCTGCCCTTATATTGGCATAAAATCCCAGTCCTTATTTAGGCATTAAACCGTGCCCTCCAAATACAGGCATGGTCTCCGACATCCGTCCACCCTAACGTCACAACGAGTTCGTGAAGAACAGACCCTTAGGCTGCGGGAGTTTCCCTAGCCCAGGACTATTGATTTCTTCAAGGACTCATATATTATGCATGAACCATTATTCCTTAGGGGTTCATTCATGACGTCTTCCGCTGTCCGACTCACGTCAATGCTAACATTCTGAGGTAATTCTCAGGTATAAATATACCTTCCCTAGCCCCTGTAAATCAGAGGAGACCTCGACTTCAGAGGAGCCCGTTTCCCGGCCTGACGCACTGAGAAGACGCTGTCATCCCTGCACGCAGAGTCCAGCTTCCAGTGATCTGACTTCCCTTGCGGGGTGTTGGAGTTTGAGTCTGGCAAGAGATTCCTACCTCTCTCATTCTTAAGGTATGGAGCTGACTAGAACCTAGAGGGACTCTTGGCATACTAGGCATACTAGGCTTAACATACTCTTAGTATACCATAGTAAGGAATACTTCACCTACTTCATACCTCTCCCTACACCTAGGTTAGGTTAGGTACATTGGGGTAGAACTAGATTAGAAACGCATCGTATGAGTACTCGCATTTTTAGTCTGAGTCATTTATGTAAATGCATATATACTAAAAGATAATGCTATTGCAGTATTATTTATTTCTACTGCTCACACTGTACATTATTTATCTTGCATACTGTCTTGTGATCGTAACAGCACATTTTACTTACACCAGAAACAAGACTGTTCAATAAATCTTTTATTGAAACGCCCGTCTGTTCTTTCTGTGTAACTTTGAGGAAAACTAAGCATGCACGATTGAGCTGAGTGAAATAGTTATCTATTGTTTCCACGACTCTGGGACACGCTCTGATTCTAAAGGGAAACAAAGTGGTCATGTTTTGCGGCTGCCAGAAACTACTCCCTTCTTGTCGTCAAGGAGTTTCTAGTGGCCTCTGAGCTAGCTGGCACAAGTAATTACGTTTAATATACTCGATAGGGACATACTGACCTTAGTCCTATGTCAAACCTATAGGATATATTATTCCAATGCGCAGAGCCTATTAGGGAAATAGGAGCTACACTACATGGCGCCCAACGGTTTGGTAAGGTGGTAATTCAACGTTAGATACTGAGTAACTCAGCCGTGCTTTTTCTCTCAGAGACCCCTACCCATATACTCCAAAAGACGTCTGGAGTGGGCAGGGTTAAGTATCCACCAAGGCTACATAGGGCAGTACCCTATATATTAGCTGTTTGGTTTGCTCAACGTTGAAGGATACAGTGTTCCAAAATATTGTGCACCTTATCTTTGTTTCCTTGAAACTAGTTCTACATTTTTCAAAAAACAAAATGACTGAAACCGGAAACGGTGGAGCTGCGGCTGATCCAGCCCAAGCAGCAGTTTTTAACATTACAGGTTTAAATGAAACCGAGGAGGGTGTTATAGATATCACTCGAAATTTAAGAAGAGCCATCACTCTAAAACTTATAAAACATGGCCTACCACCAAGAGGCGGTAGAGCAGTTTTCGTGATAGAGGCACACAAATCCTTTCAGACAGAGGTATTCTATTCATGGGTAATATTTCCTGAATCCAATCCAGTAACACACATGTTTCACTTCTATAAAGAAGATGATCCACCGGAGGAATACATTCCTTTCGAGGATATTGAAATTCCATTAACATACCAGGAGCATCAGCTCTGGTTTAAAGGCGCCCTAAAACATCACAGAAACATTATCAGGCTCGGTCCACTAGGTAGACCAGGAGCAACATGGCCGATTCTAGCCGGCTATACACCTCATCCCGACATTGAAGAAATGTCAGACGAGGAACTACTTACTCAACTTACAGAGTTAATAAAAATATACAGACAATTGGTCCAATATGTCATGCGGACTTTTACAGTCCAACCACCATTGACACTTCCAAATCAAACTCCTCACCAGGGGAATACACTAAAAATTACACCACAGACTCTATACCCAGTCATGGGTAAAATGCCCACAAAACGTGAGCAAATTCCATTCTGGATAGCTCAAAAAATTACTCAAATCGAAGCAGTATTTCCAAATACTAGCCTGCATGAGAAACACAGAATACTGACAATCAGTTTACCGATGGGGATCACACCACAACTGGAAGACTGCACCACTTGGGGCTCAGTCTTTGCTGCCATCTATACTAAAACACATGGCATTCCATCAATTGTGGTAATACCTGATGTCCTGAAACAAATTCAAAATGAATACGGGGCAGATTTCAACCAGGTCTCAACAATAATATTATCTAATATTAAAGGGAGGCAGCAGCAGTGGCGATCCGCCAAAATTAAGGGAATTTGATGTTACAGAACATCAAACTGAGCTACCCAGAATAATAGAACAATCTTATGCAGAATTAGGCAGAGATAGTTTGGGTGGAAGACCAGTGAAGCCAAAGCTATCTGAAAGTCCTGAGAAGGACTCAATTAAACAAACTCCTACATCTTCTAAAAAGAAGTGGGAGACTAATAAACAAAATTCAAATGAGAAACGTTCTCAATCCCGAGGTAGGTCTCCTCAAAAGGAGCCCTCTGAAAGGAGGTATAACCTCAGGAATAGGGATAATTTGAGAAAGCCTGACAGGTATCAAGATACTGATACACGTTCCTCTCGTCCCTTTCAGATCTCATCACAGACTTCGGAAAGAAGAGGACGATCGGAACATAGAGACGAACGCGTGAAATCGAAAGACGAAAAACACGCTCCAAAAACTAAAGCAAAACCTCAATTCTCCAAAAGAAAGTAGCAGGTCTAAAGATCAGACATGCCGAGAATACTGAGAACACAACTCAAGAACGGAGAATGGGCTCAGACAATGCTGGACAGTGCAGCAGAAGTCACAATAGCTCGCCAGAACCTGAAGGAACTTCTGGAGATAGTGGACTTGAATGAGTACATTACAGTTGAGACTGTAGACACCAGGGTTAGTACTCCACAAAAGTGATATGAAATAACACTCCGGATGGAGGGAGACAAACCTAGACAGGTGAAAGCACTTTTTTGGATAAGACTATCAAGGGGCTATGACATACTTCTAGCAGAAAAAGACTGGCCACCACAATTTGTCAGGGAGTGCCCACATGGCGAGGACATTATTATGCCTGTGATCCAGCGCTAACAATAAAAATTATTCTCCTATATACTTCGGTCATCCAGGTGCAATTATTCCTTCAACACACACACTATATCCATATGACGGTGGGGCCCATAACACCGCATATACATTCACTTACTCATTTATTCCCTGGATTTCCTCCGTCAACAACCTAGGAGAAAAACGATTCGCTGGAAGGAGACGGGATACCTCTTTTAACCCCTTCCGTGCTTCCGTCGGCCAACGGCCGTCGCGAGCACTACCTCGCTAGTGCTGCGCACGTCCGTTGGCCGATGCGGCCCCGCCCACTCTTTTAAACTGCCGCACCGCGGCGGAATTCGCGCCGCGGTTAAAGGGGTAACATGACATAATGTTTCTCATTTGCTTTAAGGTATTCCGCTCATTGGTCGATGGACCAACTAGTAGGAATCAGTTGATGGTGATTAAGACCAGCTCAATCACAATAAA